>JAGKTI010036077.1:0-11135 GCA_018397915.1 Birgus latro | reverse complement strand
CCACTTTGCACTCAAATTCCTTCCAAATTCCTCATCCACTCTCTTCTTACTCTCTCTTACTAATCTTTTCACCTCTCTCCTCCTTACTACATATAACTCTCTCGTCCGTCTTTTAGCTTCTTCGTCGCCCCTGTTCCTCATGCACTCATTATATGCTTTCTTCTTTTGTGCCACAGCCTCTCTCACCTCTTCAGTCCACCATGCTGTTCCCTGAACCCCCTTTCGTCTTCTCTTCACCCCACACACCACCTCACATGCTGCACAGATTTCTTCTGTGAATACCTTGCACACACCCTCCACGTCCCCCATCTGCTCCAATCTATATTTACCCAATCGCTCCTCCACTTCCCTTCTATATTCAGCCTTTATTCCATCCTCTTGTAACTTTTCTACCCTCCTTGTAACACATACTTCCTCCTGTCTTTCCCTTCTTCTCTTCCTCGGACTCTGATTCTGGCCACCACCAAGTGGTGGTCAGAAAGTCCACTCCCCCAACCTCTATATACTCTTGCATCCATTATACATCTTCTCATCCTTTCATCCACACACACATAGTCAATCATTGCCTTCCATTCATTCATTCCCCGGTCCTCTCTTCTCACCACTCGCCATGTATACCTATGGATCATTTTGTGCCTCAAGAGGGTATTAACTACCACCAACCCCCTCCCAGCACAAACGTCCACTAAAGCACTGCCATTCTCATCCATCTCTGCAGGCACACCCCATTCACCAACCACTTCATCCACCTCCTCATTCCCCACTTTTCCATTCATATCTCCAATCAGAAACACTCTCTCATTCCTTTCAAACTTTTCCAAGCAGGCTTCCACATTTGTCCAAAACTCTTCTCTCACTCTACTTACACGGTCTTGCGTTGGCGCATACACNTTCCCTTCTATATTCAGCCTTTATTCCATCCTCTTGTAACTTTTCTACCCTCCTTGTAACACATACTTCCTCCTGTCTTTCCCTTCTTCTCTTCCTCCATCTTGTTTGGACTCTGATTCTGGCCACCACCAAGTGGTGGTCAGAAAGTCCACTCCCCCAACCTCTATATACTCTTGCATCCATTATACATCTTCTCATCCTTTCATCCACACACACACAGTCAATCATTGCCTTCCATTCATTCATTCCCCGGTCCTCTCTTCTCACCACTCGCCATGTATACCTATGGATCATTTTGTGCCATTCTCATCCATCTCTGCAGGCACACCCCATCCACCAACCACTTCATCCACCTTCTCATTCCCCACTTTTCCATTCATATCTCCAATCAGAAACACTCTCTCATTCCTTTCAAACTTTTCCAAGCAGGCTTCCACATTTGTCCAAAACTCTTCTCTCACTCTACTTACACGATCTTGCGTTGGCGCATACACGCACACAATTGCCCACATTTGTAGTCCAACTTTCACTCTTACGCACACAATCCTTGACCCAACTGATCCATACTCTCTTACATTCTCTTTGGCTTGCCACGAATTTTACAGTTTTAAATTTTTCCTTTATCTTTACTTTTGGGGAAATGCCGGTATCTAGGCGATACTGACGGGTGGAAGGTGAACCTCCCCGCAGTTACCCCAAGAAGAGGAAGAAGAAGATTGTTTGTTTATCCACGCACCATGCATTCATTCAACTTGTCACAGTCTCGCCATTGTTAAAGTTTTTTGTGACCTTCCATTTATTGTCTGGCTACTGAGTGTTCTAATATCATGGCTTCAACTTTGGGGGCTGGCCCAAGTGGTTGTGGTGGCCCAGGGAAAAAACAGGAAGTGCTGGTAATGTAAAAGTGACCGAAAAAGCCAGATAATACATGCGTAGCAAGCCAAAGAAACAATACTGCAGAGGAAAAGAAAAAGATAATTTTTTGAATATGTAGTATACGTTTATCTTCTTACAGTACTGAAGAAATATGACGTGATACTGATGGGTAATGGAGGAAATTAGGGGTATAGCTGAAGGAGTCCAGGACTGTATTAATTTTTTTAGGTAACAAGTTTGCCCCTCGGGTAGCGATTTCATGGATAGCAGCCATTTTGTTGGACTAATAAGTCGCTATCCAAGGGGCCCCACTGTATATATACTGTATACAGTAATCCCTCATTTATAAAGACATAATAGAGTCAAAGGCATGTCCGAGTGGTGGCAACAACCTGATAATGAACACTATATCCCTACCATACCCAGACCCCACCTATACCCACCTCCAACCTATAGCTACCTGACCTATTTGTACGGTACCTATACTTAATTTGGCAGTGTTTTCCAGTCATTCAGTCATATTTAGACATCAAAAGACACATAGGAATATCCAAAGTAATGCTAAACATCAAGAAAACCATGCACAAAAAACACTGAAAACCAAAAAACACTCTACCTAAACACTACGTACAGTACCCCTGGCAGTGTTTTCCAGTCATTCTGCCATATTTTGACGTGAAAACATACACAGGATTATCCAAAATAATTTTCAACACCAGGAAAACCATCAAAAAATAAAGAAACTGAAAACCAAAAAACATACTACCTACACACCACTGTGTGGACAGTACCCATCCTAATTTGGCACGGTTTTCAGATCATTCTGCCACATTTAGACATCATAAGACACACAAGAATATCCAAAGTAAGGTAATGCTAAACACCATGAAAACCATGAAAACACTGAAAACCAAAAAAACACCCTACCTATACACCACTGTATGTACAGCACCCCTCCTAATTTTGGCACTGTTTTCAGGTCAATCTACCATATTTAGACATCAAAACACACATAGGATTATCCATATTAATGCTAAGCATCATGAAAAAAAAAAAAAAAAAGGCAGTTGGGTCATTCCATGAAGATGTCAACATTTTGTGTCAAAATCAGAATTGCTTAAAAGTATAAGAATTATACAGTAAGACCTCACTATAACAGACTAATTGGGGCTCAGGCCAGTCCGAAATATGCAATTTTCCGATAAAAGCGACATCCGGACTTACCCCTGCTAATCCGGACTTTTTCCGATATATCAGACATTAGTCCAGATTGCATCGGTAGTTTTCACCACCATTGCAGTATTGTACTGTGTTATACCTTCACTACATTAATCAAATGGTATAATAATACTGTCCTATGCACTGAAAAACATGTCTTTTACTTGTCTTATTGTGGTGAACATAGCTGAAGTTGTCAGGCAGTCCGGACTGCTTTCTGGCTATATCAGACTTTTTCCGATATATAGGGGTTTAGTCCGGTAGCTCCTCGAGTCTGATAAAAGCGAATTCCGGTCTACTGAAGTCCGTTATATCGAGGTTTTACTGTACATCATTTTAAAGTTTAGTCAGTGATTTTATGAATCTGAAAAGAAAAAGACCCTAAACTTTCAACTAAGGGAGCTTCATAAAAAATTGTCATGTCACCGAAGAAAAATCAATACTGAATTTAGAAATTTTCATAACATCATTGACCAAAGTAGGTTATTGTTTGGAAAGCTGACATAGTGTTTCATTGAAAATGCATCTATTTGAGTTGTGATTGACACTACAGTTGATTACATATATGTTGTGGTCAGAATGTAGAATGAACTTTAAATGGAAGTACTGTACTGTATTTCAGGAGTAACGTTTCTCACGTTTTTTCCCCATTTTTCCCATACACAGCTAACAAACTGGAGAATACCAACATAACTTTATATTATAAATAGGCATCCCAAGGCATTAATAATGTTACGTTGGGATACTTTGAAACAAACGCTGGTAAGCCATATGGTCCGTCACAAGCGTTACATGCCCACTGTGAGGAATGTTACCGGAAAATGATGTAACGTTTCTCACGCACACCTCTGAGAAAAAAATCAAAGTAGCTGCACTGAAGACCACTGATAAAACCCCTGTGTTTGGAATTTAGTATGTTACCTTTAAGTTTTTATTCTTCCCAGACAGAAAATTGATTTTGCCTGGTACCTGGTGAGCATGCTTTACCATCATATTTGAAATCTGCTGGTATTCATTTTACACAAATACCATTGTGGACTGATGGGGCAGCAGCCCACTTCAAGAATAGGTATTCTATGGCAGCTCTAACCTATTACAAAGACATCCACAACTGCACTGATTAATGGAACTTTCAAGAAAGTTATCATGGCAAGGGCCCTCATGATGGGATTGGGGCTTTACTAAAATGGAATGTCTACTGGCGAGTTTTGTAAGGTCAATGTACAGTAAGGTCT
Source organism: Birgus latro (assembly GCA_018397915.1). Classification (NCBI taxonomy): domain Eukaryota; kingdom Metazoa; phylum Arthropoda; class Malacostraca; order Decapoda; family Coenobitidae; genus Birgus; species Birgus latro. The sequence goes on along the minus strand of JAGKTI010036077.1, from coordinate 6,915 downwards.
GCTGTAGATTTTTATAAGGAGGCTGAACAAATAGCAGATAAAACTGAACTAAAGTATGTGTCTATTGAATATATAAACACTGAGAAGTCAAAATATGTAGAGATCTGGAAAAACTATAAGGCAGCAAAATCCATTCAGCAGTGCAGGTCAGTAAAACCTCTTGGCCAATATAAAGTAGCATTGTATCATCTGACTGCAGACCAACCACCTTTTGAGCAGTGCTATCTTCAGGAGACTGGCTATGACCAACAATCTGACTCCAGTACTAGCAGTGACAGACAAAGTACATCATCTCTTGCAGAAATGTCAGAGTTATTCATGTCCCAGCCTGAGTCACAATGCATACTGATACTGAGGCAACACAAAAACCATCCCCAGGTAACTATGTAGCTACTAGTTCAATACACTGCCAAGAAGCTGTCGAAGCATTATGTTGCGGTGGTAGAACCAGTTCCGGAGCCAAGCATGTTCGAAGTTAATTATTTAAGAAAGAGAGGCACTGACAGAATGGGTGACAGCCAGTTTCATTTTCCTGACAACCTGGACAGAGATGAGATCTCAGAGGATATGGTTGTGCAGGTATTGCCAACTCCTCATGTGCCAAGAATGACACAAACATTCAAAGGAGTGAACTTTCCTTCCTCAGTCGATTAATCTAAAAGGATGAATTTTCCAACTTCAATGACCAAGTAGCTGATCTTTAATTTTTGTGTTGTTTATATCACTGGTGTGTTATCCAGGTAAGCTTATCATGTAACTTTCACATCAATTAATGGCTGTAGGGGTTACCTACATGTTATAGGGTACTGTAATTTATGTTCAAAATATTCAAAATCATATTGTTCTTTGCCACTTCTTCACTCCCAACCCTGCTTTACAATAATCATGTTTTGGTTAATTTACCATGTGCTTCACATTAATACATGATTTACACTGTTTTGTGATACAGTTACTGTAACCTTCATAAGAGATGATTTTGTAAATACATCTGTCTATTGCCAGACGCCTCAATCCCGAACGGGGTGGCCACAAACAAATCGCCTCCATGTCGCTCTGTCCCCCGCCATTTCACTACCCCGCTCCCAACTCACACCCCCCCTCTCTCACGTACCTCTCCACTCCATCCCTCCATCTCATCCTCGGCCTCCCTCTCCCTCTCGCCCCCTCCACCTCACTCACATACACTCTCCTCGTCAGTCTTTCGCTCTCCATCCTCTCCATGTGCCCAAACCACCTTAACGTGTTTCTCCTAACGCTTCCTTTCAGGTCCACAACCACACCACAAAGCTCCTTCACTTCCTCATTTGTTAGTCTGTTTCTCCATGTGACTCCACATGCTCGTCTCAAATAACTCATTTCCACTGCTCTCACTCTTGACTTCCGTCCTTCCAACAGGGTCCAAGCTTCACTTCCATATGTTAGAGATGGTACCATAATACTGCCATATAACAACTTTTTCACTTCCATGCTCACCTCCCTGTTTCTTATCACTGCTTTCAACGAACCAGCAACCTTCCTTCCCTGCTTCACCCTTTCAAGCACTTCACCCTCCAGACTTCCATCCTTGCTCATCACACTACCCAAGTACTTAAATGCACTCAGATTCTCCAAATCCTCCCCATCCAATCTCACTGTACATTCACTGGCTTCACTTCTCTTGAAGACCATCACTTTACTCTTCCCTACATTCACCTTTAGATTCCGTTTCTTACACACTCTCCCAAACTCACCTACCAAGCCTTGCAGCTCCCCTTCGTCTTCGCTCAACAACACAGTATCATCTGCAAACAACAGTACAGGGAGTTTCCAAACATTGCCCTCTCTCACTAGGGCCGATCCAACATCCACTGCCCGACCTTGTATCTCTTTTATAACCCCATCGATGTACAGATTGAACAACCATAGAGACATGACACATCCATTTCAATCCAACCTTCAAATGGAAAGATTCACTCAGTTTGCCATCCACACACACTGCAGCCTTAGCACCCTCATACATACTCTTCGCTGCTTTCAACAACTTCTATCCACTCCATATATTCTTAATACTTTCCACAATCCTTGTCTATCCACCCTGTCATATACTTTCTCCAGATCCATGAAGGCTGCATACAACTTCTTTCCCTTCTCTAGAAACTTTTCCACTAAGGATCTAAGAATGATTATCAGGTCTACACAACCTCTTCCCTTCCTAAAACCTCCCTGTTCTTCTCCAACTAATTCCTCTGTAATTTCCCTAACTCTATCAATAAGTATCCTACCATATACTTTTCCTATTACACTGAGAAGGCAAATGCCCCTGTGATTACCACACACTGCTTTTTCCCCTTTTCCTTTGCACAGAGGGATAATTGTACCTGACTTCCAATCCTCCGGGACTCTACCCTCCTCCCACGCCAATCTGCACACCTTCCACATCCATTCTATTACTATCTCTCCCCAGTGCTTCAGCATTTCACCACACACTCCATCAATTCCTGGGGCGTTCCCCATTTTAACTTTCTTCAGTGCTTCCACCTATTCCATCCTACTGATTTCTTCCTTTCTTCTCAAAACCCTCCTTCTCCCTGCCATTCCCCAGCCACTTATACTTGCATTACTTTCATTCTCTATGTTCAACAGTTCATTAAAGTGTTCTCTCCATCTGTTTACTTTTTCTCCCTTCTCCACTAGTAATCTACCATTTTTATCTTTCACACCCCCACTGACTTCGTTGGCACCCTGTCTAGCTCTCTTTACCTCCTTCCAGAACATTTTCTTACATTCCCTCCACTTTGCACTCAAATTCCTTCCAAATTCCTCATCCACTCTCTTCTGACTCTCTCTTACTAATCTTTTCACCTCTCTCCTCCTCTCTACATATAACTCTCGTCCGTAAATACATGAAAAACAAAATTCGCACAAGTAACATTTCTCACTTTTCCTGTAACGTGTCTCACAGTCACATTTTCCTTAACAGTAGCAAAATTCTTAAGAGAAATAGAATTTGCTGGGTATGGTTATGATTCTCATACATTGACATATTACTGATATAAAGCACTTCTTGGTTGAACCAGTGAAATCACAGAGTTATTGAAAATACTCACGCAAAGTAGATGGTGGGGTAGCATCGCAGTAACGTTTCTCACACCACTTTTTAAAAATCTATATAAAATCAGAATAAAAACATATGAATAATCTGATTATGGCATAACGTAGTGCGAGGTGTTGGTAGTATACTGTGCAAACGGCATTTATTTATATTGCCTACATAAGCAAATACAAGTGAGAGTAGATCAGTAACTTGTCTCTGAATGTAACGTTTCTCACGATGGAATGACCCAGTTTGAAAATTTGTTGTCTGTGATGAGTGATTGCTCCTGGGGCTCACAAAAAATTCCACAGCAAAATATGCCACAGGAAATTGGTTTTACTGGTATAAATGGAATACCATCATCTTCACTGGTTTATACTATAAGCTAATAAAAACACAAAACTGATTAGCAAAAATACAGAAATTCAGCAAGAATAGTGTTCAGAAAACGTACCTTCATTTAACTTCCCACCATCCTAGTGCAAAATTTTGCCAGCACCTTCCAAGGGTTCAGCATTTGTTTAGATGCAGAATTTCTTGAACTTTCTCATGGTCACTTCAGAATTTCAATACAGCCAATAGTAGTCGAATAAATCACAAAAAAAAAAAAAACTCACGAGTCAGTGTCATCACCATGGAGGAGGGTAGGGCCTGAGGGAGTAAGGAGGGAGCCAGGAGGATATGGAGGAGGGACGAGAAGGGGGAGAGAAGTGAGGCTGTGGACAGATGTCCGCCTGTAGACAGAAAGGGGAGAATTCTCCCCCTTCTGTCTACAGGCGGACGGGCGCTTTTACCATACATTTACTCGTGGCTTGCGGTCTGCTAGATGCCGAGTGGCCATGTGAAAACACAACTCACCGTGACCGGGGGACTTTCAATGTTCAGCAAAGAGGTGGACGGCCACTGTCGCCGAACACGTACTCGTGGCTTGTGGTCTGTGTTTGATGGAGGTGGCGGTTGGGAAAGAGTTAGCCCCGTGCCTGCACGATATTGGAAATTCGGTGGGGAATGTGTACGGACATTCTGACACCACTTGCGGGTTACCGTCGCATTACTTGGGAGCTGAAGGTTCGTTGGGAGTGATAGGACGAGTGTGTGACTTGGACCATTCAGTACAGGGATGGACGGACATTTTAGCTCTGGTTGTGGGTTACGGACTACTTCCACTCACGGCTCGAGCCAAGCGGCCATGATACCGAATGTTTGAACATGTCAGCTTGCTAGCTGAAGTTCTTGGGGACTTTTACATTCAGATACTGAGCACCCGGATAAATGAGGGACTACTGTATATATGCTGTAAAAGTCCTCTCATTCAGCATCTGGTCTTACGGTATTTCCAGTCTTTTGGCAGTTTTTATAAATAGTCTCATTACGACAGTTATTTGCTCTTTCGGCAGATTTGCTGAGCCTAATGGTACCTGCAACAGGGTCGCCAGCTCGTTGCTGGTACCCATGCACCCATAGTGACCAATCTGGCGCTGTTGGCGCTAGATCTAGCGCTTTTCATAATAATATAGAGCCAATAAATATTAGATTTTCTTCTATATCTAGCGTGAAAATCTGAACACATCACCTATAGCTTAGCGCATTTTAAAATTGAGCTTAGCGCTTTTGAAGACTTCTGCTTGCCAGCACTGCATGCGCAGTTGGCCATTATGACTCATGAGTGTCTAGATTGGTGAGTGGGACCTTTCTACAGTTTGGAAACTTTATCACGTATTTTACAGTGTACATATGTAAATGCACCTAGGAAAAGATAATTTCATGTGTACTGTATCATTAAATATAAGTTGCTTATTAAATATTTAGTGATTAAGGTTGACCAATAATACTTGCTAGGCACTGTGATTGCATTGAGGTGGCCGACCATGACTGCTAGAAACTTTTTGGCAGATTTTCCCGGTCATCCGGCATTTTCTGCTCTTTCGGCACAAGCTTGGTCCCGAAGATGCCGATTGAGAAGACTTTTATTGTACTGGTACGTATATATGCAGTGGGGTCTTCCAATCTGCAGGCTTTCATTATGCAAAACACCTAATATGCTGACTCAGCTCAGGAAAAAAAATAAATTCTTTAACCCTTTGAGATTTTCAGCCCTCTGCCAATTGTGCCTGCGCCACATTCAGCCAGGCGCACACATTGTGTACTGTCGCACAGCGATATTTGTGCTTAATCGGCCTCTGAACACTTACGGTACTTTTTATGGTAGACTAATGAATGTGGTACCATTTTAAAACTGAATAGTTGCTCTTTATATCACAGTACGGTTGAAAAAGGTAAATACGACAGCTAAAAGGCCAATAGGACAAGTAGAAGTTAGCCGAAAAGGAAAAATTGCACACCCGTCTGTAAAAAAATATTTGTAAAAAAAAGTACAGTATTAGAGTTACGTGAAATTTGATACCACCATGTCAATCTACAGTAAATTCCCTCTCTATTGATATATAGGTTAAGGCAATTTATATAACTTTTCATAGAAAAAAAGCGAAAGTAAATTGATAAGAAAATTTGAGAGTTTTCACGCTGCGTGCCTACCACTGTGAAGTAACTTTATATAAATGCTTCCTACACATTTACTATTCATGGTGAAGTAATAATTTGGGTGTCACTGTAAAGCTGAATAGATGCTCTTTATGCTAGTATCATTGAAAGAGATCAAAACGATAGCTATATAAGAGGCCAATAGGACGAGTTGAAGTTAGCCTAACAAGGAAAAATCGCATACCTTTCCGTAGAAAAGTACTTAAAAAAAAATTGGTTCTAGATTCATATGAATTCTGATTGCACCATGTCAATCTACCGTAAATTCCCTTTCCATTGATATATAGTTTACGGCATTTTATGCTATTTATTCCTGAGATTGCTGACGGAAAGTTATACTTCCAATTGGTGCATCAACATCGTGCTCTACCTGTCACGCAGGCAAATGTCCATGCTGGTAATACCGATATTATTCATGATAAAAACCAATTTATTATACGTATCTATCTGATGTACTCTTCACTGTAAAAACAAATACTGTAGTTGGAAAAGGATAAACAGGATAGTGTATGTGAAACAAGGCAAGATAGGAGATGGAAAACATGCAAAAAATATATATACAGTATATTGTTTAGGATTACTCAAATTTGAGTCTTCAGAATCCCAACGGTTGGATTTACAACAACGCAAAATCGCGTCATCAGAATCTCAAAGGGTTAATATGCAAAATGCGATTCTAAAATGCAAACCCATTGTCTGAAGCAAGGGAAAAATGGTGTTTCAGCTCAAAATGGTAGTATCCGAAGCCACCACCAGATGGCTGATTGGTTTCCCGCCCTTTCCCTCCCTCATGGCATCTCAAGTCTCAAGACTCTCAGTCTGTGTATGCCCATGCTGCAGTCGCATATTGTGGTGTTTTTGGCATTGTACAAGACCCACTCTTGCTCATCTGTTACATCATGGGCCCACCACTTCATTCCAAGAATAAGAGGTTCACTTTGAACTGAAAATGAAGGCTATAGAGTTGAACAAGCAAAGTAGCTAAAAGGAACTCAAACTCTGGATGTGAATTTGGCTTAACTGAATTCACAGTGAGGAAGATTCTCACGAACAAGGAGCAGATTTTATGAAAAGGCAAACCTTATGGAGGCCAGCAAGTGGACAGGTGTAGTAAGATTGCTAATCCTGTGATTATACAAATGGAACGTTACCTAGCACACTATATTCACAGTTCTATTATCTTTCTTTGAGTAAACATATTTCTTAAAATGATGATCAAAATGGGGAATACATGACAAAGATAGGGTGGGGTGTGCACCATATATCTTTACAGTATTCCCATTGATTCAATGGTTTCTAAC
>JAGKTI010036076.1:0-11136 GCA_018397915.1 Birgus latro | reverse complement strand
CCTAAAACCTCCTTGTTCTTCTCCAACTAATTCCTCAGTAATTTCCCCAACTCTGTCAGTAAGTATCCTACCATATATTTTTCCTATTACATTGAGAAGGCAAATGCCCCTATGATTCCCACACACTGCTTTTTCCCCTTTTCCTTTGTACAGAGGAATAATTATACCTGACTTCCAATCCTCCGGGACTCTACCCTCCTCCCAAGCCAATCTGCACACCTTCCACATCCATTCTATTACTATCTCTCCCCCATGCTTCAGCATTTCACCACACACTCCATCAATTCCTGGGGCTTTCCCCATTTTAACTTTCTTCATTGCTTCCACCACTTCCATCCTGGTGATTTCTTCCTCTCTTCTCACAACCCTCCTTCTCCCTGCCATTCCCCAGCCACTTATACTTGCATTACTTTCATTCTCTATGTTCAACAGTTCATTAAAGTGTTCTCTCCATCTGTTTACTTTTTCTCCCTTCTCCACTAGTAATCTACCATTTTTATCTTTCACACCCCCACTGACTTCGTTGGCACCCTGTCTAGCTCTCTTTACCTCCTTCCAGAACATTTTCTTACATTCCCTCCACTTTGCACTCAAATTCCTTCCAAATTCCTCATCCACTCTCTTCTTACTCTCTCTTACTAATCTTTTCACGTCTCTCCTCCTCACTACATATAACTCTCTCGTCCGTCTCTCAGCTTCTTCGTTGCCCCTGTTCCTCATCCACTCATTATATGCTTTCTTCTTTTGTGCCACAGCCTCTCTTACCTCTTCAGTCCACCATGCTGTTCCCTGAACCCCCTTTCGTCTTCTCTTCACCTCACACACCACCTCACATGCTGCACAGATTTCTTCTGTGAATACCTTGCACACACCCTCCACGTCCCCCATCTGCTCCAATCTATATTTACCCAATCGCTCCTCCAATTCCCTTCTATATTCAGCCTTTATTCCATCCTCTTGTAACTTTTCTACCCTCCTTGTAACAAATACTTCCTCCTGTCTTTCCCTTCTCTTCCTCCATCTTGTTTGGATTCTGATTCTGGCCACCACCAAGTGGTGGTCAGAGAGTCCACTCCCCCAACCTCTATATACTCTTGCATCCATTATACATCTTCTTAACCTTTCATCCACACACACATAATCAATCATTGCCTTCCGTTCATTCATTCCCCCGCCCTCTCTTCTCACCACTCGGCACGTATACCTATGGATCATTTCCTAATAAAAGCCAAAGCATTCGCCCACGAATGCGTATCACCCGCCATCACTAAAAACCTAGATCAACAATCCTCTGGCAATCAGAAACATATCATGGCTGCTTTGCCAAAATGTATAAATAGTAGGATTTCGCTGTGTACTCCTTTTAAGCTAAATATCACGCTAGCGCTGAGAACCCTGAAGTTAGGAGTATTGTGCTGGTGAAGGTCATTGAGTATATCAGGCCTTTGAAAAATTTCTAATATTTGCCCTTTAGATAGCCGTTCTTTTTGTTGAGGGTATGATAGAAAATGGTGAATAATGGCATGCTAAAAGAAAATATTGGTGTATTTTATTCTTGCAATATCCTTTAGCAATCGGAGGCATACCATCACATCTTCGCCAGAATTATTGACAGAATACTGCCCACAAAGTTTGGCTGTAATTTGCCCACTTGATTTTGAGATATTTTGGTAAAATACACACACACACACACACACACACACACACACACACACACACACACACGGGTGATTACATTATTACCTCGCTAGGCGGGTGATAAATATAGTCTAAATGCTAAGGTGGTTGGTCTGTAACTGTTATAACCCTTTTGGTGACTAGATTTTTCGAAAAAGATTTAGTTCAAATGTTTTCCATACTTTTATCATGACGTCAAGAGAACGCTGAGAAATTTTACACAGAATTGAAACTAGTTGATTCTTACATAGAGGTACAGTGTTTATACTGATTTTATCGGGTCCACCTGTTTTACTGCTTTTAACTTCTTTTGAGTCTATCCATGACGATTTCCGAAGACAATCACTGAGAAATATGCAACCGTTGATGAAATGCTTGCGCTATTTCACGAGTCGACTGACCAAGAAATGATGTCTCAGCTGACCAAGAAATGATGTCTCGAGAGCTGACCAAGAAATGATGTCTCAGCTGAATGGAATAAGCAAAGGCACGGAGCTGGAAGTCTTAATTTCAAGCCTTCTTTATGACTTCTTAGGAAACCACGTGGGGAGATGTCTCATTTACTTCATACTACAGGTAACAGCTTGGTATGTATCACGTGACACAATCAGCCAGGTAACAATAATCCTAAATGTTGACCTTTTGATTGTAAAACGCGCCAGTTCTAAAGAATTCACTAGTATTCAGTGGTTTGAAACAATAATAGGACTATTGATATATAGTTATTATTGCGTTAGAACAGTGGCGCTAACAAAACCCTGCAGTCCCCCATTACAGTAACATTAACAAGATCATTAGTTTTCACGAAAATTCTTGAGCTGTACAAAGGTAGAATGGCTTATAGACAAGGGTACTTATTTGAGTAGTGCACGAAAAGGATTATTCAGCAATAGGACACTTCACTGATCTACGTAAATGAAGATGTTGAGGGTCATCACTGCTAAATAAAGTAATTCCAGATGGCTTAGCAAAAATAAATATTTCAGCCAGATACTTAGTCTCACCAAGTTTAAGAGCCTTGAGGATCATTAAGCATAATTTAAACTCATCCTGGATTTTAAAGGATGCCAATGCAATTCAGTATAAAATAAATAGGGACCATTGGAGGAAGATCAAAAATTAATCTAGCAGCTCTGTTCACTACTGACTAGATATCTTTCAGCAAATCATCAGGCAGGACAACCAGCAAAGACTGGCAGTAGCTAGTACCAGACATAATGAGCGAATCTTTGTTAAACCGGGAATCTAAGGACTTTTTATAGCATACGGATTCTGAATATGATAATTGCAAGCTTTCGAAACAAAATCTATATGCAACTTAAAGTTTAGTTTCGACTTGAAGTATACTCCAAGATATCCAACAGAATTAACAGGACTGAGTTGTTTTTCCCCGAGATTAATAACCTGCCATCATCTGCCCAATCATCTCTTCTGTTTTCCCAATAATAATAACAACCCAAGCCATCATTTAATATAAGTTTTCTCCTGGCAATCCAAATATTAACATCAAATATCAGTGATCTCAGTAGCTCCTTAACACTGTATCCTACTGTTTTACGTAAAGCTGTGTGCTGTCGGGACTGAAGTGATAGGTAACACATGATGGGCCTATTCAAGATTAATGGTGTAAACTACAGAATGCTATGAACCCAGTACTGATCCCTAGGGCAGTTCAAAATGCAATGGAATTGGATCTGAAATGGCTTCTTTTGAGCGTCGCATGCTAAGATTAGTAAATAATGATTGACACGATCAGAGACAGTAAAGAGATCCAAAAAAGACTAGAAGTGAGGACTTTCTGGTGTGGACATTTAACACTAAGTAAATTTAAATTTTGTGTTAGGCTGTTTCAGTGGAGGGGTGCCTTTTTCATAAGCAGACTGGACAAGAAAAAATAATCCCATTGCTTTCAAACAGAGGAAGTAACAAGGGAACAATGATAAGCAACAAACCACTGAATTCCAAAATGCTGCAGACGACACTGCCACCTACAACACAGTCTTTCAAGCACGTACATCAAACTCATTTTCAAACAGCAGTTAAGCTATCTGAAACTCCAGCCAGGTCCATAAAATCTCAAGTTCTTTATTACGAGCTGGATGAGACAACAGCAACTTTTAATTCCTGTCCCTTACCTGCTGGTGTAGCCCCTGCGTGACAAGAGGTATTGCAGTTGATTAAATGTGAATGGTCATCTAAAAAAAAAAATAAGTATGCTGAACTGCTCGGTGTTGTGGTTGTGCGGCTCATACTCCACGTTGTATATGTTGCATATGTTGTATAGGCACCGTCACTGTTAGAAAAAGTGCAGCCGTTATACATGTACTATCATAAACAACATGATGCTGTTGAGTATGATGATTGAGATGATGAAAGAGATGAACAATAAAACATACTAGTCACTGTCACATTTCAGAGTGGTGTTTTCAAGAATCCACAAGCATTAACTCATAGGAAAATGAAACAATAAACAAAAATTCTTGAAACATGCAAGAGCACAAGTTCCTCTTTCTTTTAATTGGAATAGCAAACCAACGGGGCTCATCAGATCTTGAATTGCGTAAACAGATGTAAGTGTATGCAGCTTTAAAAAAATGAAGCATGTATCTACGGGGCTTCTGATACACCCTGTAAATTTATGACAGCTACAACATTTGAGGAAACAACACTGTATGGCTCATCAGTCAAAATGTGGAAGCCGGTGGTGAATTTGCTAACATATCCAGAACACAACTGAAAGATCCAAGGTTCAATTCCGGTAAGATTCCTGTTTGTTTTCCTATCGTTCCTGCCCACCCAGCAGTACAAATGGGGAACTAGATGTAATTCTGACTGTTGTAGACCATATTCCATGGGATAATAGGGGTTTAGCAAATACTGATTGTCTCTGAATCTCGTGTGGTCGATAGGTATTGATCCTTAGCCATTTCATCAAGGGAAGATCAGTAACATAAGGACTTCATGAATGACAATGTTACTGGAGAAACTTCGTGTAGTGAATATATTACTCCTGTCGGAAAAAAGTACTCCAATATAATAGCCTATGTATGTTCTTTGTCATGTACCGTTACTAAAGAAACGTGTTGTTAGACACTCCTATAAGACCTTGAAGTAAAGTTAGAGAGAGAGAGAGAGAGAGAGAGAGAGAGAGAGAGAATAGAGACCATATATAATTTTTGCAATAAAAGAAAAAGCCAAGACTGACAATGTTTTCAGCCTAAATCTCACTCTGAACATAATGAAACTATTGAAACACCAACTAAACAATGGATGCACATCAGTACCACAAATACAGTAAGACAAAGAAAGTAAATACAAAGAAAGTAACACACAAAGTAAGACAAAAAAGAAGTTGACCAGGACCGATAAGCACTGAAGAGCATCATAACTTTGGCCAGCTAGTACAGTTAGGCAACTTAATGTACATCGCTTCTCACCTCCACACCTCCATCATCCCACACTTCCACGCTACCAGCACCACCTCTCCACCACCCTTCGCCTCCACACTTCCAGTCCCACCTCTCCACCACCCCTACCACAATCCAATCCCCAGCTCTCCACTACCTCGCACCTCTCCTCTCCCAGCCCCACCTCACCACCACTGCACACCTCCTCATTCCCTTCGTTACCTCTCCATTACCCCATACCACAAACCAATCCCACCCCTGTACTATCCCACACCTCTCCTCTCCCATCCCCACCTCTCCACCATTTAATTTGCCTTCACCTCCCACAGGGATTAATGTTTAAAATCATGTGTCAATCATCCCTCAAGGTTGAATTGTATACCCGTAATAATGTTCTCTCTAGCTGCTCCACAGTTTCCCAGTCCTCTACAGGCATTTGCTCCTCACTCGCTTATGATGATGGCCACCTTGCACCTTTTGCAGGAGAAAAAGTCGCCTAAAAATTTCTGTTTTTCTTTCTCATTATCTTCCTGAACTGTGATAAAGTTACAATTTTCTCCATGAAAACTTGATACAGTGTTGTCATGTTCTCCGTCGTAATGGATCTGTAGCCATATTGTACATGTTTGTCTGTGGGAGTTAGTGTAGGTTGACTTTAACACCGTACTGTACCTTCTTGTAGAGTTAAGTAAATGTAAAATTCCCAATCGTCATGAAGTTCTGCACAGTGGCAATGGTATCCCATTTCTTTGTACCATCTACATATTTGTCGTAGTAGCAGCCAGGCACCAGTTTAGTTGCAATGCGAGTTGTGTCTGCTACCCCTTGTGCTGAGTATTAACGGAAATCACACTACATAACTTACGCGCTTGTATCTTCGTTACGACTTTGCATCTTTCTTTCTTTTTTTCCTCTATTTATTTTTTATCGCCGGTTTTGTTGGGGAAAAACAAGAGGCTGGACAATGAAATGGGTCAGTGGGACGAAGAGGAAATAAGGTTTTAAAGTATACGTGGATGTTGTATGTGAATGGTCTTTTTTTTTTCTGTCAAAACATTTGCCTTTTTCCATAGCACATATTTATATAACCCCGGTGAGCCGAGGGTGAGTATGTGCATATGATGTGTTGTACACGTGTCACCGCTCTCGCTCTATCCCTCCCTTTCTTCCCCTTCCTGGTGCACATAATACTGAAATATTATACAATGGAATTGTAGGTCTACTGGGAATAAGCTACAGAATTTTAGTCTTTTGCTAGCTTTACATAAACAGGATGCTGTCTGTTTACAGGACGCGACTGAGAATTATCCTGATCCTCCTCAATTCAAGCACTACCATTCGTATAGAAGATATGAGGGTCATGGCACTGCCACATACACACACAAATCACTCTCACAAGTGGAAGTGGTGCTGAATTCTACTTTGGAAGCTACCGCGTGCAGGGCGAAATTTGGCTAGACGTACCTGCCTATGTGTTCTGTCTACTGTCCTCCCCGTGGTACCATTGATGGTGATGATTTCACTTCACTTGTCCATCAACTTCTGGGTCACAAATTAATTTTAGGCGATTTTAACGCCCATTACTATCAGTGGGGAAGTTTGAGGAGCGATGTAAGGGGGAACAAGTAGCCAACCTCATATTACAGTCAAACCTCTGTCTTCTAAGCAGTGGTAGAGCGACTTTTGTTGACGACCGCACTGGCAACGTCATGTACAGATCTTGTCGTCTCCTGATACACACACTAACATCTTTTGGGACATGTATGACGACCCGATGGGTAGCGATCATTTTCCTATCTGCCTTTCTTATTCACGCGACGATTACCGGCCTTCCCCACCACCTAAATTTAATTTTAAGAAAGCAGATTGGAGGTACTACTCACGGGTCGCCAGTTTAGATATATCGGTAGATAACATTGATGAAAGAGTTGCACACCTACAGACTTCCATTATACACGCAGCCGAGGCTGCTATTCCCATGTGATCTACAGTTCCAAACAAGCGTAGAGTTTCATGGCGAACACCAGATTGCTGACAAGCAATAGAAGATATAGGATTTTTGAGAAACAGCCAACAGAGTCAATCTTTATTGCCTGCAAAGCGGTAAAGGCTGATGCAAGGAGGACAATTAAAGTGGCAAAACGGAATAACTGGCATAGTTTTGTGTCCACGGTGAATTGCACCATCCCCCTAAGTCATGTCTGGTCCACCATTAGTGTACTTAATAACAAGTACACTTGGTCACCAATCACCACACTTGAGGTGGCCAGGAGTGTCACTGACGATCTCGTGGACATTGCCAATACTATTCCCGACCATTTTGCCCAGGTAAGCAGCTCAGCCAAATACGATCATCACTTTCTCCACCATAAGCGTACGGCTGAGCTGCAGAACTTAAACTTTGCCACAGAAGACCGAGATACCTGTTACAACTCCGAATTTACACTAGATGAACTTCTCCTTGCCCTAAAATCCTGTAAAAGCTCCAGTCCTGGTTCATTAAACCATTATGTATGGTATAATTCAGCATTTTACTCAGACCAACATGAGTAAACTGTTAGATGTGTACAGTGAGATTTGGGCGTCTCACACGTTTCCAGATTCATGGCACTACGTACTCGTTTTATCCATACCTCGCTGGGATGGTCGTCTTGCGAGTCCTACTTCTTTTGAACCTATTGCGCTGACTGACTGTCTATGTAAGGTTTTGGAATGTATGTTTAATAAAAGGTTACACTTTGTCTGAGAGTCGAAGGGTGTGTTAAGTGATCAACAGAGTGGATTCCATAAATACAGGTCCACTTTAGATCATTTAGTGGACCTGGAGCATTGCACAGCCGAGGCTTCTGCCAATCGCGAACTCATTATAGGCATTTTTTTGGATATTCAGAAGGCTTATCATGTGACCTGGCAAAATGGAATACTGCATAAACTCCATGCTTATAGTTTAAGAGGTAATTTGTCCCTTCTTCTTCAGAACTTCCTTACCAACAGAACGTTTTCTGTCACGTTGCCCTGTAACCAGACATCGGACATGTTTGTCCAGGAGAACGGGGTACCACAAGTATGTATGCTTAGCCCTACTATATTTAGTGCTGCCATTAATGACATTCTGTCGTTCGCTTCCATCCCTAGGATGCTCAGATACTCACTCTGTTCTGATGATTGTGCAATGTGACACTCTTCTTTCAAAGCACAATTCTCAGCACAGCAGATTCAACTGGCACTTGAATCTGTTCAACGTTGGACCCTGGAATGGGGATTTAAAGGTTTTATCCCTCAGTCTATCGGTGCTGTTTTTACTCGTAAACTTAACGTACCTCCTTTGCATTTAACTTTAGATAATCAGCTGATCCCCTTCCGAAACTCAGTAAGATTCCTGGGCCTGTATTTTGACAGTAGGTTCAATTGGAGAAAACATATTAATCATTTGTTTGCATCTTGTAGTAAGAAAAGTTAACGTTCTTAAGTTTCTCTCCGGTAAATCGTGGTGAGCAGACAGAACGTCTTTATAGATGGTGTATAAATCCCTTCTCTGTTCTAAATTTGACTATGGCTCACTGGTGTATGGGTCGACATTGGATGCTGTACTCCGTAGACCGGATGTGCTTGCGTAAATGTCTTGGGGCCCTTCGATGTACTCGTGTGGAGTGGTTGGAAGTGGAGGCTAATGTGCCTCCCCTCCATCTACGATGAGACCGCCCGCTATTTTCTTTCAGTATCACCACCTACCATAAACGCTCACTTGGTCGCCCGACTTATCGGATCCTCCTACAGTGGGAATACCTGCTGTATGCGGTCCGCAAACAAGTGGCTGTGATGTCTCACTTTCTCTGCGAGGCGCTAGGGTACGACCTTTCTAACGGGGATCAAGTTTAAACATAAAAAATAACGCCTTGGAGTTACTTGCTACCACCATCAACATTGACTGGCTCCCCGTCGCTAAGCTCAGGGCCCCGGATGTGGAAGTACGACAGTTATTCTGGACGATATTCATTACAAACCTAACGTCATTTCACTTATACACCAGTGGCTCCAAGCTGGGTGAATGTGTGGTCTACAGAATGCCACATTCATTTTTTTTTTTTATGTGTCCGACTCTGGGCATAGGCTTCACAGCCTGCTATCAAGGCCCAGCCGTCCTCCTACATACTACATGTCACCACTTCGGCGCTAACACCCACCGTCCATATTGAATACATGCTAGGGCTGTCTCATACAGGACTGGTGTATTGGTATTAGCGGGGTTATTTTACGACATGTCGGCGGGTCTTCTGGTAGATCAGTAAAGCCTGATTTAATGAAATTCAAATCCTTAAACTGTTCCCTGCACCAGCGAGGATTCGAACCTGGGTCCCACGGGACTGCAAGCCAACTCTCTACCGATCGAGCTACCGCCTCCCCTTACTTCTGTACTTATCGCCGAACTCTGCCATAGATCAGTCTATAGATTTAATCAAGACAGTTTTGTTATTTTTTAGGACTCCTCCCTTTGTTATTTTTTTCAGATTCCGCCCTTCAAGCAATTCATTCGTGTAGGACTGATGCACATGAGGTCCTGGGCGCATTATCAGTAAGCTGCACACATTTGCTAAATCCTTTCCTCTGCCTTGGGTGCCTGGTCATTGCGGTATTTACGGCAACGAACAAGCTGACGCACCAGCCAAATCGGCTGCAGAACTCGAGAAGACTTGGGACGTTCCTCGTGAGTTACAGTCTAGTGCTACTTTCGGAAAAAAAATCAATTCATCTTCTGGGGCAAGGTCATTGGACTGACCTGGCAATTCCATTAGTCAAAAGGACCATATGTGATTAGTCCAGTTCCTCCTGTGGAAACAGGCAGCAGGAGGTCGTTTTAGGTCGCCTCTGCGTGAATTCCACCTTACTGACATATTTTATCACTATAATAACAGAATTTCCACCGTGATGTAGCACCTGTGACGCGGTGTTATCTTTTTTTTTTTTTTTTTTTATGCAAGGAAGAAGGAACCAAAGGCCACAGGCCTGCATACTGTTCCTTCCAAGAAAAAGCAAAAACAGTACAAAAGAGAGCCAAATTCAAGATCCGTTCAATTCGAGATGCCTGGACACACTGCGTTTGAAAGACTGGAGATCATAGGAAGTAGGAAATACAGACAGAGGAAGACAGTTCCAGAGTTGACCAGTTGCATAAATGAAGGACTGGAAGTAACGGTTAACTCTTGCATTAGAGAGTTGGACAGAAAAGGGATGAGAGTTTGTTGCTAGACGGGTACTACGTGCCCGTCGTAGAGGTGGAGGGATGCAAGCAGACAGTTCAGAGGAACAGTGACCATTGAAGTAGCGATAGAAGAGAGATAAAGATGCAACAGTGCGGCGAAGAGACAAAGGTTGAAGGGAATCAGTAAGAGGAGGAGAGTTAATGAGACGAAAAGCCTTTGACTCCACCCTATTGAGAAGANTTCGAGATGCCTGGACACACTGCGTTTGAAAGATTGGAGATCATAGGAAGTAGGGAATACAGACAGAGGGAGACAGTTCCAGAGTTGACCAGTTGCATAAATGAAGGACTGGGAGTAACGGTTAACTCTTGCATTAGAGAGTTGGACAGAAAAGGGATGAGAGTTTGTTGCTAGACGGGTACTACGTGCCCGTCGTAGAGGTGGAGGGATGCAAGCAGACAGTTCAGAGGAACACTGACCATTGAAGTAGCGATAGAAGAGAGATAAAGAAGCAACAGTGCGGCGAAGAGACAAAGGTTGAAGGGAATCAGTAAGAGGAGGAGAGTTAATGAGACGAAAAGCCTTTGACTCCACCCTATTGAGAAGAGCTGCATGTGGAGAGCCTCCCCACACATGAGAGTTGTACTCCATACACGGGCGAATAAAACCCGTGTACAAGGTCAACAACTGTGCAGGGGTAAAGAAAGTACGGAATCGGCTTAGCACACCTAATCTCTTGGAAGCAGATTTCACAAGAGATGTAATATGTTCTTTCCAAGACAAATCCTGAGAGAATGAAACCCCAAGCATGTTCAAGGATGATGCAGGACATAACTGTTCATTATTAAACA
>JAGKTI010036075.1:0-11136 GCA_018397915.1 Birgus latro | reverse complement strand
ATGTGCTGGAAGAAGTTCAGAGAGCTGTTGCCTCTCCTGACATTGAGAGGGCTCTCCCCATGTGCTAAGGGATCTTTGTATGTGGCATGTGTTAGGAGTGTGATGCTGTATGCTAGTGAGACCTGGGCAGTAAAGGAAGCGGATATTTGCAGGCTTATATGTACAGATACGACAGTGATTAGGTGGATGTGCAGTGTGTCCCTGAGTGCAAGTCCTGGGGGGGCTGGGTTTACAATGGAAGAGTTGAGAGGTAGGATGGGACTGGTGTGTATTGGTGTTGTGATGAGGAAGGGTAGACTGAGATGGTTTGGGCATGTGGAGAGGATGGGGGATGATAACTGAGTGCAGAAAGTGAGAAGTGTGAACATTGGGGTTAGGGTTGCAAGAGGTAGACTGAAAAAGACCTGGGACAAGGTCATTGACTATGACCTCAAATAGGGGACTGAATAGGGAAGCTGCCAGAGATGGAGCAGCATGGAGAGCCATCATTAGGTGACAAGGCCTTCAAAAACAAAGGAACGATATCAAAGAATAAAGCAGTATGGAAGAGGTGTTAGGGAGCCTTCTTACCTGATGAGAGTATGGGCCGTGGTAATTTTTCTCTTGCTTTCACCTGACTGTCACTCTTGTGTGTTGTTGTTTAGTGCCGGGACTCTCGCTAACTGCCGATGGTTGCGAGCCATTTGGCTCCTAAGGTTTCAGATTTACAAGCCAGATAAATTTTTAGTAGCCAGACTGACTGCGAGCCAAAATATTTTATGAGCAGTAAATATATTTATTTACATATTGTGATGATTAGAATCATGTACAGTAAAACCTCACTAGAATGGACTAATTGGGGCCCAAGTCATTCCAAAAAAAGTGACATAGGGATTTCCCCCTGCTAAGATACGTTCATACATGAAAAGAGTCATGGCCACAATCCTACCTCACTCCACCATTTCCTTCTAAATTGGGGCATTAACCCATTTGCCTCTTAACTTTTCTCAAATACCACTATAAATAATTTATTGCATAACACAGTACAGTTTTTGTTAGGTTTATACTCTAATGGCCATTGTAACACTCACAGGAAGGTAATTTTCATACAAGAAGTGTCATAGCCACCATCTTGCTTCACCCCACCAGTTCCTTCTATCTCTATTGCTTCTTAGCTTTTCTAAAATGCCACTAAAAATAATTCATTGCATTACACAGTATAATTTTAGCAAGGTTTAGACTCTATAAAGGCCATATATAACACACAAAATAAGATATTATTGCTTATTAAAAGCATCATGGCCATCATCCTGCTTCACCTCCACCACTTCATTTTGACTTGTGGTAATATCTCATTTGCCTCTTATTTTTTTCTTAAATTCCATTATAAATAATTTATTGCATGACACAGTAAAATTTAAGCAAGGCTTGGACACAATAAAACTCATAAGTAATATAAAAAAAAGTTTCTTACGTAACCATGCAGGCTCGCTTGGCTCACCTGATGAAGGATCCTTCAGAGCAAATCCTTCAAAATCATTTCCCATTATCTTGAGGGTCATCATCAAGGAACGGTGAATCATTGTCCCAGTTGTTTTCACTGACAAGAGCTGAATTGTGGATGGGAATCGGAGCTGTAGCCCATACCGTGTTTGTATAATTTTAAGCATTTTTCAAATACTATACTGTACACATTATACACATTAATTTTTACAATCTTACAAACAAATACGATCACTCTGTCTGTATATTTCACTTATCACTGGTCACCGTCGAGCAGTATGGGACTTTGGAAAATGACGTTGGGGGGAAATGACGTGGAGGAAGAACAGTTACGCCACCAGCCCACCACGAACCGAAGCACGATCACACACACACACACACCGCTCGCCGTGTGATTAAAGCTTGATGTCTTAATATTAATGCAGACCCCTTTTCTAATTTTTGAGCATTTAGAAAGAACATTGTTGGTATAACTTACTTATAAACACTTTTCAAAATCGTGTCCTGTCCACTTAGAACAATAACTACCCTGCCTGCCCACCACCAACCAATGCACGAACACACAAACCACGCGGACAGTATGGCCACCCCCCTGTGAGGTTAGGCAGTCCGGAATGCTTCTAGGTTTTTCGGAGTTTTCCTGATATATGAGAAATAATTCCGGTCGGCTCCCTGACTCCGAAAAAGCGACTTCCAGTGTACAGAAGTCCGTTGTAGTGAGGTCATACTGTATTGGGGTTTGTTGCTGGTGTATGTTGTTGATTATCGGTCTGTTTTTAAACATTCACAATGGCAACAAGGAAAGACTTAATAATCGATCACAACATTTAAGTGAGATTTACTTATTTTGTAGTTTACTGGGTGTTGAAGTGGAAGTGGCTCACCAAACAGGAGCCCTGAGTGCGGTCTAATAATTAAGGTGTTTGTTGTTTATTGGTGTTTAGTGCAGTTTTGTAAATGTTTGTCCTTCATTGGTGTTTAGTGGTTTCATAATTATGGTTTGTGCTTTATTGGTATCGTTTAGTGCAGTCTTATGATTACGGTTTGTGGTTCATTGTCATTTAGTGCAGTCCGAGGATGAGATGGAGGGATGGAGTGGAGAGGTATATGAGAGAGGGGGGTGTGAGTTGGGAGCAGGGTAGTGAAATGGCGGGGGACAGAGTGACATGGAGGCGATTTGTTTGTGGCCACCCCGTGCGGGATTGAGGCGTCTGGCAATAGATAGATAGACATGTTGACGGTTTGTGGTGTCACTTTTGGGGAGGCGGTAGCTCGATCGGTAGAGAGTTGGCTTGCGGTCCCGTGGGACCCAGGTTCGAATCCTCGCTGGTGCAGGGAACAATTTAAGGATTTGAATTTCATTAAATCAGGCTTTACTGATCTACCAGAAGACCCGCCGACATGTCGTAAAAATGACCCCGCTAATGCCAGTACACCAGTCCTGTATGAGACAGCCCTAGCATGTATTCAATATGGACGGTGGGTGTTAAGCGCCGAAGTGGTGACATGTAGATTGTAGGAGGACGACTGGGCCTTGATAGCAGGCTGTGAAGCCTATGCCCAGAGTCGGACACATAAAAAAAAAAAAAACTTGGTGCGGACTAATGATTACGGTTTGTGATTTGTTATTGCAGTCTCATGATTGCGGTTTTTGTTGTTTAATCCTCTCGTTACCTATTGATGCAGGCCGCGTCCTACCATGTGTGAGTACTTACAACAGTTCTGGGTGCCCAAGGCTACACACGCACACGCACATCACTGCATTGTTCCCGCACACTTGATAGTACATTAACAGTTTTATCCTCACACCCATATGTATGCTTCTACATAAATTTTTTTTTCCCCTTATCATGAGTAAATGCACGTGCTTGTGCTGTAAAAAAGATCAGTTGAATGTATATTATGCCTTAATATATTATTTTACTTCAGTTTTATTCAGTTTTTTCTCATAGAAATACAATTTTTATGGTAAATGTTGCTGAGAAAGTTATAGGGAATGTATTGGCTACATTTTGGTGTACAAAATATTACTGTTGGTACGGAATGTGAAAGGGAATTATTTTAAGCTTGAGCGAGGGGCGATGCTGGGTGTGGCGTGGGTTGAGCACGGTGAAGGAATACATGAGGACGCAAGTAGTGCTTTCTTCACGTCCAGAAATCATTCCATAACGAAAAACAGGCCATTTCGTGGGACGCAGCCGGTGTCAGCTGGTAACGAGCGGTTGAAATGTGTGCAGATGCAGCTTGCGTCATTTTGTAACTAATGGTTGAACTTTGCACAACACCCATAAATATGAAAGGGTTAATGCAGTATTATAATTACAGGCTTTTGTCATTCAGTGCAGTATTTTATAATCCTTGCTTTGTGTTTTACTGTATTGTCCTACCCTGCCACTGAACTGTGAAATAACCTGTCAAAGGAGAAAACTCTGGGCCAAGTTAACATGAAATGAGTATAGATAGCAGATGCAATAAACAGTACTGGGCAAAATAACTAAGGAAGATGTGTTATGTGTCTCTCAAGCTAATAAGAATATTGTTGGTAGTGTTTTATATGTTTGAATCACCTGTTATATATATTTTTTCCTCCTTTCAGGATATGCCAAGACTGATACGGAATAGGGAAGATGGTTGTAGAAGTTTGAAGTGAAGATGGAAGATAAAATTGAACAAGGAGTAAAGACTTGAATGGTCTTTTTGAATGAGCTGGAGCAAGGATATGGACAGCGAGTATGAAACCTTATGTAGCTGCTACCATCATGCGTCCCCTCGACATCTTCCAAGGTGAGACTTAACTTTCTCTTTGCCATATTGCTTTGATTGCTTGTGACCTCAAAACAAAAGTTAATTTTATGGGCAAAAAAAGTCAAGTTGGTGTAATGGTGAGTTTATTTATCTGTTGAGCTCTAGCCAGATGCGTTAATCTCATGAAGGGCCACAAACAATTCGCCTTCATGTCTCTGTCCCAAAACTAATCATACAAATTGTAATCCCCAAAGCAAAAGTAGGAAATGCATATAGCTGTGTAATGGGTTGAAAATGAGGTGATTCAGATTCATAATGGTTGCTTGTTGGAAAGAACTTTTGTGCATGGTAGTTGCTCACTGGGTTGATGGTAGCCAGGCACATACTGTAATATAAAGTGGAGTGACTTGGCATTAATATTGAATGTGCACACTTTGTATTGTTTATAAAGGCTTGCATGTTGGCCGTGGTCATGTAAAGGTGGCTTTCCATAATGCTCAATCTTGAGAAACCTTCATATTCTGTCCCATATCCCTGAAGTCACTATTCAGTGTTGTATAGTTCATAAAGGCTCCAGTGTGCTTATGTCGGCTTGGTCACCTAATGGCAGCTTTCCATTCTGCTCGGTCTCTAGTAGCCACCCTATTCAGTCCTGTATTGTATCATTTAAAGACTCCAACCTGCTTGCATGTGTCAGTCTTGGTCAACTAATGGTGGCTGTCCATGCTGCTGAGTCTCTGGTAGTCTCCCTATTCAGTCTCTTATCCCTGAGGTCACACACTTCCCCATCCCAGATCTTTTTTAATCTGCTTTTCTAATTCTGCCCCCATTTCTAGTGCTCAGTAATTTGATATGCAGAGGTTTGAATTTAGTCCTTTCCCAGCTTGCTTATTACCTACAGCATTTGAGATTTTGGGTGAGAAATTCAAAAGGGAAGAATTAAAGCCATTCTGACACTAGTGAGATAACAAGCATCTGGGTCATCAGTAAATGTAACTCTGGACTTGTTACCTTCCTCCCTCAAGCATCATATTGAGATTTTGTGGTTAGCGAATGTACCAAGCCTTTTATACAATTAGCCATCACAAGAAGATACAAGAGTGAACTTTTGTCGGCTGTTAGCACATACAAAAATATGGTTACAGTTGGTTGTGAAGAAATTAACAGATTACAGTGCTTATGTATTGTTTGTTCTTTGCTACTTAGTGAAATGGCAGACAGGGTGACATGGAGGCAATTTGTTTGTGGCCACCCCTAATGGGATTAAGGTTCCCAGCAATAGACAGATGCCACTTTATATATAAGGAAATGAACTAGGACTGACACTCTATCTTACAGGTTTGAGGCATCTGGCAATAGATAGATACTGTGTTCATAAAGTCCTTGGCTAGGCTGTTGAATCCTGAAAATAGTGATGCTGATTACCCTGGAGTGTACACCTTATGGCACACCTTTGATTGGACCACCTTACCCCACTAGACAACCAGGCATCCAAACAGGAACATGGTTTTAGGCCACTACACTCCACAAACACTTCTTACAGACCTCACACGGAGAGTTTTTGATGGCATGAATTCAGGTAGGCCACCACACAGAACACTCCTTGTCACACTAGACATTAGTGAAGCTTTTGATTCCATCCCCCACCACAACCTCACAAACAAAATATTCAACACAAACATGCACAATAACACAAAAAGATGGCTGGCAAACTACTTAGCAGGGAGATATGCACATGTAACTTTTGCTGGTCAGTCCTCGAATATCAGAAACTTCACAAATGGTGTCCCCCAAGGATCTCTCCTACACTCTTCAACCTATACATGCATGACATACCCACACACCACAGATACACTTAGCTTCCTATGTAGACGACATAACACTTACATGCACACACCAAAACGCAAACACAGCCACACAAATCCTCCAACCTTACCTCAACACACTACATGAATGATTCACCACAAACAGACTCAAAATAGCCCCAGCCGAATCTACAGTGACCCTTCTCACAAACTGGACAGCAGAACAGTCACATTCCACACCTCACCATAGATGACAGACCCCTACCACACACACACACACACACACACACACACACACACACACACACACACACACACACACACTCACTCAAAATCCTTGGTGTAACATACAGTACAACAGTGTCATTTAAACAACACATCACAAACATCAAAAATAAATTAACACCTAGACTCAGTGCCTTGAAGTCACTTGCCCATACAACATTTGGACACAACAAAGAAACCACCACCACAGTATACAAACAATATATACATTCAGGGATGAATTATGCAAGCCCTGCTTGGGCTCCTAACCTCACTAAAACATTACAACACCCTACACACCATACAAAATTCATACAATATTCATACTCAAATCACTCGCCGTTCCATTCAGTCACTCAGAGACAACACACAGCTGCATGCACGCCCTCCTGATATCCATCCTTCAGAACGCTATCTTCCCCGTGAGGACAGGGTCTACCTGGGCAGGCTGAGATGTGGGCATCATCCAGCCCTCTTGAGTTATCAGAAGAGGCTGGATGACTCCATCACTGACGCCTGTCCAGGATGTAACACAGCACCCCATACTGTTAAGCACATCATGCAACACTGCATTGCACACAGTCACCTATGCCAACAACACAACATACACTCCTTGAGAACTCTGTGGGAAAGCCCGGTCTCTGCCATGGCCTTCCTTAGCGACCCGGGGCTGTTCGGCCAGACTGCCTAGGGAACAACTACTACTACAGTAACTTAAATTCCATCAGTGTCTTATTCCTTTCCAATTGTCGTTATTTTTTTTAAGACCCCAATCCAGTGTAATTGTTGTTCTTTTACACCAATTTGGCCCAAATTTTCGTCCTTCAGCTTGTTTAATTTAGCTCGGTGGCAGAGAAAGACAATGCTACAGGTCTAAAGCCTTTCCCCAGCATTTCTTCCTGACTAGCATTGTATTCCGT
Source organism: Birgus latro (assembly GCA_018397915.1). Taxonomy (NCBI): domain Eukaryota; kingdom Metazoa; phylum Arthropoda; class Malacostraca; order Decapoda; family Coenobitidae; genus Birgus; species Birgus latro. Next base: position 3,920 of record JAGKTI010036075.1, on the reverse strand, counting down.
CCCAAATCTGTTCTTTCATCTCAGCAGTTAGGGTGGAGAGATGTTGGGTTAGGCCAAGTTAGAGTGAAAAGGGTATAGCTTTGTGTATACTTGCTTTCACCAGACCATTTTATTATTCAGTTTTTAACACATCAGTTAAGGGATTTTGTGTCCATTAATTTCCCTTTGTATCCTGTTGCCTAGTTATTAAATCTTCTCACATCCCTGTCAGAAGTGTTATGATTATTGTTGGTGTTACTTCTTTTATAAGTGGGATATTTCAAAGGCTATTTGGCCAAGAGCCTTCAGAGCCGTCAGTGTAATCTGAAGACTGTCTGCTTCTTTCTGCCAAATAGGGTCCATCAGCCAGATGGTGTGGACCATACAATAATCGGCTGTGCTGTCTCAAGAACCACTTTGCAATAGTCTTAGCCAGCTGAAATTGTACTGCAATATAGCCTTAAAGCATTACAATTGATCATTATTCTGAGACAGCTTGGGGTTGGAAATTAAATCTTGTCTATATATTGCGTATGTCAGGCCATGAAGGATTAAAGCTAGAGCCACCTTACTTGGTATACTTACCTGTGATGACTTAGTGACATGCATATGACCTCAAGGTCCCATTATAGCTTGGCTTCTAGTAGGCAGTGGTTGAGAAGTATTAAAATTGTCCTTGGGGAAGTGGATGGTGTTCATTATCATATAACTTCATAGCAAAGTGTTTATAAATCCTTGCGTTAATTGTTTTTATGCTGCTGTTCGTGTAGCATCACCCGGTCGTATCTTATAAAGGCTTCATCGTGCTTGTATGCATTGGCTTTGGTCACGTAATGGCAACTTTCCACACTGCTCAATCTTTGGCATTCCCCCTATTCAGTCCTGTATCCCTGCCAGATTTTAATTCAGGTTTTGACACTTGGGGTCAAGTTAAGATAAATTAAGGTAGGTAAGAAAGATGCAGTAGCTTAGGAAGATGTGCTAGGAACATATTAAGCTAGCCTTTTGACAAACTTGCACTGAAATTAACATGCAGAAAGGATGTAGAGCCATAGTATTGTCTTTTTCTGCCACTGAAATAAGAAATTAGCTGCAAAATAATGAAAATGTGGCCCAAGTTTGAGTGAAGATTGTAGTGTTATTGGTACTATTGTGTAAATGGCTTTATACTAATTTTTATATATCTTCTTTCAGGATATGACAAGATATGGAGAAACTGAAGATGGTTGCAGTAATGAAGTTCTCAGAGGTTGAACGAGGAGCAAAGGAGTGGACAACGAGCATGAAATAGCATGATGTACCTGACGCCAGCTCATTGGAAGTCAACGTTTTAAGGCAAGATCAACTTTCTTTTAACCGTAATTGACACATTGCTTTAAAAGGGAGCCTTGTCATCCCAAAATCTTTAAGTGAAGTTAATGTAATGCGTCAAACCTTCGTATCCATCAGAATTATAAAAGAATCAGGTCATTCCATAGTTCCTTTATAAAATAATTACATATATGCTTTATAAATCAAGTTACTCTGTACTTGTAAAAACACCTCGTGTCCTGTACACTGGTGGTTTATCTGCTCTAGTCTACCTGGTTGAGTAGACCTGCCAACCACAGGCAAGCAAGAACCCCTGCAGGGGTTTCCCATGCAGAGTACTGGTGTTTCCTTGCAGTTAACTGTGCCCCACAACAGCAAGGCACTAGGAAAGTGTGGTTTGGTGTCTGGGTGGATCCCACATTTGTCTCCAGCCAGTTAACGGGTGCACTGTGGTGTGGTTATATGGTTACCACCCAGCATTGTAGTTGTTTGGTTACCATCCAGTATTGTGGTTGTTCAGTTGTATGGTTACCACCCAGCATTGTAAATGTTATATGGTTGCCACCCAGCATTGCACTGGGCTACAGGAAACCATTGGTGACTAAAAGGAAATAGAGGAGGGGCAGATTGATCAGTGATATTGTATGTGAACTTAAAATGATGAGCTGGAGTATGGTTGGCTTTGTGGAAGGTCTGCAGCCACTGAATTAATAATTTACCTTCAAATTCCCCCCCTTCCCTCCCCAAAACACACACACACACAAAGCAAAAAATATAACAGCTTTTTGAGAGCAATGTGTCAATAATGGAATGTTCAGTTGGTTTAAGATATTGGTACAGCCCTTCAGCCTGGAAATTTGTCAATTATTGTTGGTAATGCCAGATCTTACTCAGGCACAAACTGCTGCCATCCGAATGCCACCTTGTATGCTGTTTATTCAGCTTGCATTGTCTTGGGCTGAGGGGTTAAGTAATGTCTTCAGAAAGTGTCATTATTTCACTATACTCATCAGTGGACAAGGGAATAAGTGGGCTTGGAATAATTCAGAAATAAAAAGAATAATTCAGAGTGTTGGGTTGGGAATGATTCAGTTATTGCATTTGTATAGTGGACAACAGGTACTGCATATAGGTATTAGGATTGAGCAATAAACAGATAGTCTATAGTTTTACGAAATTGTGCAGTGTACACATTTTTTTTTTTTTTTTTTTCCAAATGGGGATTGAAACCAGTTTGAGAAGGTTTTATAGTGAAATGAAAGCATCAGGGCCATAGCAGTTCAGTATTCCCACCAGCAAACATCGTAAAATACTTTGATATCAACCTGCTTGCATGCATTGGCCTTTGTGACTTAATGGTGGCTCTCCACTGCTATCTCAGGCAGCCGTCCTATTCAGTCCGTTATCCCAGAGTCCATTAAGAGTTACTCAGGAAACATTTCTTCTCTTACAAGCTTCAGATCACTATCAGTGGTTGAGACTTGCCCAGCCACACCTAAATAATAGCCAGCAGTCAGTCTCAGGCAGACCCGTCAACTGAAAGCAAGCAGCTGGCCCTGCAGGGTTGTCTTGTGCAGTGAACCAATATTCTTATGTGGCTGAGAGTGCCAGTTATAGTGGTTCCTGGGTGGACACCACATTTTTCACATATTTAATGGGCATCATAATAGCCTCCCACACCAGTTATTTGGCTTTATGGTTACCAGTTATAAATGGTTACTTGAATTATAGCAAACCATTTTTCACTCAGTGTACATAAAGTAATGTCACATCAGTTAACAGTCATTATAGGAGGCTGCACAGAATTACAGTATTGTTTGGTTATATGGTGATCTAAGTTTTCCTGAATTAATGAAGGGCCTCCTGATGTGTAAAAAGTAGACGGTGAGAAATAGGCCAGTTTGGTGTAGTGTGTTTTATTAATTACTGATGACAGAATACATAGTTCATAACACCCCTTGCAGTGTCCATCCTGTCCTGTTGCCTCACCAGAACAGTAGGGGCCCTGGGCTAGGTTGATAATTCCTGAAAATATAGTAATAAATATTAGTTGAAAAATACAGTAATTATTAGTGTACTTTTGCCTTGGACCAGCTTAACCACCCAGTGCATTAATTCTTTCACGATAAACCTTGCCCAAAAAATATTTGGGTTAGTGAACTGCCTTAATCTCCTTACTGGTGTTGTATATTAATAGTTTTAGCTTAGAATACATGGTTGAAGGGGTTTATTGCTATTATTGCCATTTTAAACAGAACACAGTAAGATAATTGTCTATTACCATTAAGGTATTACTGTTTTATCCAGCTTAGAATGTCCAGTATTATAAGGGTGGTGTCTGTTATCATTATTATTATTATTATTTCAGTTTAAACAATTTACTTGGGGTGTGTAATGTTTATTATTATTATTAGTGTATTTTTTCTTTGCCATCAAGTTTAATAAGCTTAGCCAAATGTTTAAATAATTCACTATTTCATTTTTAAGATTAATTATAGAGACTGACAGAGAAAGTGATCCCTTTTATCACTCTTTAACCCTATATTCTTCTGTGTTGATTTTATATTTCTGTACGTTATTACCTTTATTTAAACACACACACACACACCACGAATGCTTACATCTTACTC
>JAGKTI010036073.1:371-11136 GCA_018397915.1 Birgus latro | reverse complement strand
TCCCCCACAAGCGACGGTGCACTTTTAGTAACGCGTCAGCTCAACAGATGGAATTAGGGTCGAAATCAAGCGTGGATTTCTAGCTTAAATTAAAATAGTTTTATCCCTCTTCAAATCACAAGTGATTAAGGTTGATCAAAAGGTTGGGTCTTTATATTTTCAGAAGAAGGATTTGGTGACCTTCACCTGCCATCGCTCTGATATGAATTTTTAACACAAAATTTTGGATGCGTCAAGAGAAAGGGTCCTTGAGTGGTGTTTCGGATCTGTATTCAAAGATGGCTGTTCAGAGCCAGACACATTACTGTCTGGTTACATCTCGCATCTATTTTGTTTATTCAGTGTCGTGAGCGTTATCCAACTGGTACAATATATGGAAAACACAGGGTAATTAGTATTGACTCTAATACGGACCCTTGTCCCATGAACTCGCCAAACTGTTGCTCAAGATAGCTAAAGCTCAATGTTTTGTGATTCAGTAGGCTGGTTTGGGGAGCCTGCAAGGCAGGTCCACGTAAGCCAGCCGCCAGAAAAACGCTGTTCGTCGCAGTGAGAGTACCTTCACCTTATGGTAAGTTGGTTTCTTATTTGTTTATTTTAAGTGTTAAAGGTCTTACAGCGAGATATCTTTATTATTGCTAGTTTGTTGGGATTTTTTTTCCTTTCTACATAAGTAAAATGCTGAGCGAGGTTGGAGAAGGGCAGCCTGTTTAGTTGTGAAACACTGTAGAAGTTAGTTCGGTATTTTGGTTCTGGATTTTAAGCACTGAAAGTGAGGAGTGTTTTGATAACGAATTAAGTTAAAGGTGGAGGTGATTGAGTTTATACGGCTGCAGCACTTTAACTATTTCCATTATGCTGGTACTGTACTTAAAGAGAATACAAAGATGGACAAGTGAGCTTGACAGACTTTACTGCCCTAGGTCTAAACTGGGCTGTGGACACATGGAGAAAAGAGTGTTAGTCGCATTAAGAATGTTGCCTTCTATAGTGCATGGGTTAGCTAATTACATACTGCCGAGTTGTAGTTGCCCACAGACTTGCTGGGGACGCTGACAAAGGAAAACTTGTATGCAGAAATAATGCAGTAACCTTTCAACTGAAAGGATACTAGATACAGGGATGAATAGAGGGCACTGCTGTCTTGATGGAAGTCACTCTTACACTAAACCGTGTTTGAAGACTGAAGAGATTTTTCTTGGCTTCTTCATTGCTAGTCAGTCCCTCGATCTAACTTAATTATGAATTGAGGTTTGTGATTGTGATTTTTGCTTTGTTAGAACAAGTTGTGCTAATTTTATTGACTTAATGCACTTAAACATTACCCACTGGCTTTGATAAATGAAAGAATCTCTGGGCATGACTGTCTTTACAGTATTTGATGTTTAAGTACTCTCCTTTTTATCTAATGAACGACGCCCTTCAGAATAAGTGATTCTTCCATGGAATAGCCTACTTTATTTTTTTTAAGGGGGGAGGGGAGGAGGAGAGGGAGGAAGGAGGATGGGCAGAAATCTAAGATAAGCTAGAATCTGTCAGGTCATGCATCTGTAATGATGTTAATCTTTCTTCCCACTATGTTTAGCGCTACTTGTCAATGCGTAGCTTGTATTTTTTGACAGAAATCTAGAGTAGAGAGGTACGATTAAATATTAACAACAATTTGTATTTCGCAGGTTAGGCGACGGACACTGCTGTCTACACACTGTGCCCATACCAGCCGATAAGTATACTCCAACTTTGTGTCCATTTTCATTTGCACTTTTAATTTTGCTTAGCTTTCAATGCTTATGACCCTGTTTTGCTTTAAGGGTTTAGTTGTTTGTTTTGTAGTAGTGTTGGTCAGGGTGTGGGAGCAGGCTAGGGTTTTATTAGAGGTTAAATACTAGGAAATAAATTTAAGGGGCAGAAGGAATAAGGTACGACAGGCTTAGAAATTAGGGGTAAGATTTTGTGATGAGATTGCTACTAAGGCTTTTCTAGGAAATATACTTACTTAGGCTGTGGAAATGTTTGGTGGGAGACACGGTTAGAGCTTGAATTATTTTTCCAAGTTTCAGGCTACACAAAACCCATCTTGAGTGTATAAGTGATACAGCAGATATTATACCCATGGAAATTCCATTTCTCGTGTTGCACCGTTATTGGCTAGTGCTAGGAAAACTACGTAGTCCTGCCCCACCCCTAATTGCGCGATTAACGTGCTGTATACCTACAGAGGCTGGAAAACCCCTCAAAGTTTACATTTTGTTCACCAACTTGAGCTGCTTCCAACATGTTTATTTAGACTTCTCAATGATTAGCTTCTTCCTGGACAAATGAGTGTGCTGATCTCTTGCAACATAGGGAATTCGATACTGTTACGTCCTACATCTGCTTTGTTCTTGCTCTGCATCCATTCCTCGTAGTTTCCCCTGTGTACATTTTCGGGCATCCACTGTACAGTATGCTGTTTTTTACTCATTTTCACTTCGATTCACTTTTGACTATTTCTTTTACATTCTAAGGATACTGCGATCCAAAGGCCTGCTTTCATTAAGCAGATAAGCGAAGATTTAAGTAGGGGACAGACACTTAACTAGTATTGTTGTAGTTTGATGGAACATTGACATTTTTTATATACCAACTGCTTTCCGTTTACGATTTAACATGCTTACCGGACAGCATAGTCTCATAAAGGCTTTTTTTATGTATTTAAATTCTTCCTTTATGAACTCGTTACCACAGATTCTATACGCCCTTAGAAAAAATTGTGTAACAACTCCAGACTTGGTCCTTTCGGTGTGCAGAGACAGTGAATAGTAATCTTAACTGGATTCACAATACACAGTATTTAGCTCCGTCGTCTGTTCTCCATATATTACCGTTTTTTTTTTCTATGCAGAAGTCAAAATATTGGTGTCCTAAGGCACTGTTACTGACAGTGTCCATATCTGTACAAAGTTACACCCTTGCCTATGTTTTTTTCTGCAGTAATCAGTCTCCTATGTATTGGCAAGCCATCACGGGCATAAAGTACAGCACATGGCTAGACAATTGTTGCCTGTATTCCTCTCCACTGAAAGTAAATGTTCCTACTTCGGTGTTAGTTCGTTGTAGTCAGACAATTGTATTGGCAGCTCCTCATCTTCAATGACGTCCACTGTTGGTCCTACTGCCGGCAAGGAAGAACAGTGGACGCCAAAGATGAAGAGCTGCCATTAGGTAGATCTGACTATATCGAAGTAATCACTTTAATTCGGAATATTTACTTTCAGTGGATTAACGTTGCAAACACTACTGTCTAGCCATGGGCTCGCCTCATTCTGTTCGTCGTGGCTTCACTATACATGGTAACATTGCAGGCTGACTACTGCAGGAGAATCCAAGGTAGGGGTGCAACTTGGTACAGATATGTGGACGATGTGTTAGTGCCGAATGACAGTTACTCTATATAACACGAATATTAGCGTGAATGATTACTTCACAGTAGAAGTGAAAAAAAAAACTCCCATTCTTAGATCCTATAACCATGAGAACAGACGAGGGAGCTATACTGCGTAGCATACACCATCCAGGACGACTATACACTATATCTGGCACACAACAAAAGGTCCAAGTTTGGAGTTAAAGGATTTTTGCAAGGGGCGTACATTATTAGAAGTAACGAGTTCATGAAGGATGAGATTAAATACATAGATATTATGGTATGCTATCCGGTAGTCTTGTTAAAACCTAAAAAATATATGTATATATATATATAGCTTGCCAATGATCAAACTGTCAATTTTTGGTATATATGACCCAATCTCAAAGCTTCGGTTATCAATAAGATCTCAGAGAAAGCATGCCTTTGGATCGTACCATACTCAGGACGTAAAGTACAAGTCAAAACAAAAGTGAAAGGAAGTAAAAAATGGGTGTAATATACAGCATATCGTGAGTGGATTGTCAATAACGTACTCGAGGAAAGTTCCACCTTATACACATCCCTGCCACTTCGAACCTGTAAGCGTGAGGCGACCACACTGAAGCAGCAGCCAGACACTCTGAACTGGCTGGTAACACTGTGGGAGTGGAAAGGTTATGGGTGGGGGAAGAGGGTGGGGGAAGAGGGTGGTTGGAGGAGCTGAGGGTTCCTATCCCTTCCCCCTTCCAGCTCCACGCCTCGCACGGTTACAAGATAAATGCTGTCTACTGCTTCGCTAGCGCTTGACTCTCATTTCGAAGCGATGAGCGAGCGTATAACGCGGAACTTTCCTCTAGTTTAGATAGGGGAAGCAGGACCAGTAATTTACAGGAGGATAGAACACAAAGTAGGTGTGCGGCATCAATGGTATCTAATTCACTTGTGATGCACTTAGAACAGCACAATCGTTTGTCCAAGTGAGAAGCTGCAGTCAGTGAGAAACGTCTAAATAAATGAGATAATGGAAGCAACTCAGGCTGAAAAATCCCTCCCTATGGGTAGTTACATCTTCTACACTATGTAGGAGAGCATTAATGGCTCAAATCAGAGGTGGGGTAGGACGACAATTTTCCTAGAGGTAACCAACCGGATTGCTGCACGAGGAAGGGTGGGGAGGAGGGAGGTAATTTCTAGGGTATAAGGGTCTCTGCCGCATCACTTATAAGACCCTGAAGATGGATTCTGTGTTGCCTGAAATGTTATAGAAAACAAGGAATTAAAGATCTAACTTGTATTTATCGTCCCACTCAACATGCGGTAGGATGGATACTTAGGCTGTGATAGGCAACAAAGCAATTTATAGAAAATTCAGCTAGAGGACTGGATAGGTGAAATAGGGTTGACGCTCTTGATAGGAAGCTAATGTTAAAAGGAAGCTAAAGCTAGGAGGCAACTGTAGGTATTAGTAAGTATTGTGTAGGAAGAAAGCAATAGGTAGGAAACTATTTAGTTATAGGGAGGAAACTAGTGAGAGTAGTAGATGGTAGAAAAATGGAGGGTACACTTAGCACTAAATGGTAGAAGAGTATAATTTAGTATACTTTGATATAAGGTTCGAAAATTATCATCCCTGACTGTGTAAGTATACAGGTAAGATACAGGTGAACCTAATCAGCTCCCAAGCAGTTAGGGTGTTAGAGCTCGTGTAAAGTTATACGATAAAATAAGGGAGTCGGCCAATATTGTGACTGAAGGTTATTCAGTGGTATGTTGGTAAGTTAAGGAGAAACTTGAATTCTAAGTTATGAATACAAAGAGTTGGGAAATATAGGTGAAGGGAAATGAAGTACATTTAGTTAAGTACTGAAATACCAGTGGTGTGCGATAATAGTCAGCAGTGGTTAACATGTAACTTGTAATTCTTCCGTAGGTAACTAGCAATACTTCGGTGAGCAACTCTAGCAATATTTCTAACATTATCTGGAATGTTCATGGCAAGACTGAATGGAAAATACAAAGACTGGGCGGCTGAATCTGGCCAATTTGACTGCCCTGAAATCTTTGTATAGATTTTGTCTGGTCAGTGGACATCTGGAGACAAACGGGTGACGAGTTTTGCCTACTAGCGAGGCATTAATATTTGTCTAGGTGTATTAAGTCTGGCTTTGATGTATTAAGATTCTTCCCTTATCAGTTAGATATGATATTGCCACCTAGAATAGAAGACCTGTTTCCTTATTTTGCCAGTGCTGCCGTTCATGTACACACACTTCCTTAATGATTTTTTCTCAGGTAAGAAACCAGGATGTGGAGCGGTATATGAACGTGGGTGGTGGATGCTGGGAGGAGAGCTTACTGCTTCTGGATAAAGTGAATTTTGTTCGTGGCGACTCGGGATGAAGTCTGGCTACAAGGAAACGCTGCTGTGACAGGAGTATAGACAGCTCATTTTACTGCTGCCATAACACTGCTGACCCAGACAAGGTAATCCTTAAGAAATCATTAATCAAACTATAATTTTAATCATACACTGAATGGTTTAGTCTTTTTAGCGTTAGCAAAAATAAGTTTTAAATACGTACTTTGCATTTTCGTTAGGCTAAGGTTGATATTTGAGATGCAGATGTGGTTTACATCTTTACTTATTTACCTCATAACTTCCACTGTCCTTGGGGAGACGAAAGTCAGCATGTTTAAGGTATATGTATATTAATATTTATTCTCGCTACATCAAGACTTGTCAGCTTGGAGAGACGTTGGGTGATGGGGTTCATATATTTTTTTTTACCTTGGTTATTTAATTTTTCTAAGCACTTAAAGATTTTCTAGCGGTTGAGAAAATGTTTAATATAAAAGAACTGGCGATTAATTGTGGTTAGGTAAGTTTAGCCTTAGCCCTTTGTCATGATTTAACTTCATTCTCGCTATTTAGTAGTTACTGAAGCGAAGAAAGATCGTTGTAAGATTGTCTGCAATGTTATCAATTACAGAATGACACTGCTGGAAGATCGAGATCGGAGGATGGGCTGTTGGCTGACTGAAGATTTGGCTACATATCTACCTTCTTCCCACCTGTTGGCGGAGAAGTCCCACATGACTGCCTTCTACTCAACGGTTTCTTGTGCACATCTGCCTGTTATGCTTTCTATTCGACTGTTTCCTGTGCACAAGACCCCAGCTGCCCGTATATCGTCTGCTCGATTGTTTCTTGTGCATCAGGAGCCCCAGCAGCTAGTATATGCCTTCTACTGGACTGTTCCTTGTGCTCAATAGGGCCCAGGTACCTGTGCTGTGCGTAGAAGACCCTCCTGTACTGCATGCGAATCTACTAAGACACAAATGCTGTAGGTTACGATAGTCTGAAATCTCTACAGTATTATATCAACTTTCGATTTACTGTGAAAACAAGATACACTGAACTCAAGTTTTAGTGGAAAAAAAGAACAAAAATTCAGCCGTATCTAATGACTAGACAAAATCTAGCAATTTACCTCAACTCGACGTCCCTCTCAAAGAACAGATTGGTTCGTGGCGACAGTGGTTTAAGTTTGCCTATCATTTCATCGAGAGTGTATCTGTAATACTTTAACTGTCTTGTGCTGCAGTTTTAATATCGATGGGTTTTGCATCAGTATAATAGAAAAATCGTCATGGAATTTTTGGAGTTCAGACTGTTAAATCTTAAATCGGCTAAATATCCACTGTCAACCCGGAATCTTAAAATTTGTCCTTGTTGCCACCAGGCGAATTTTGTCAGATCGATTTCGTTGCAGGAGTTAAATATACTGTAACACTAGTTGCCCATTAACATGCGATATAGGTTAATAGTTTTATCTTTGTCAGTAATTACGGTAAGAATATAATTGCTGTAACACGGCACTGTCTTGCTTGATCTTGATAGCCCGGTAGAATAAGAAAATCTACCCTTAAACGAAGAACTAATAACTAACCTGTTTAACTTAACTCCAGCTAACCTAACCTATTTAACCTAACACTAACCTATTACTAAGCGTGGAGACACCGGGCTGTCACGTCCCAAGTAAGACAGTGCACAGTATTTTTCGCTGTTTTCCAACTATTGCTGGTTTACCGAAAGTTGATTGGAGAGGTGGATAATATTGCGCACTACTATGGGCAACTTCTGGAACATCCAGCTTTCATTTACTCTTAACTATTCGTCTGGCAACAGCAAGGATAAAATGTAACTTGTGCTGAAAGGATTCTCTGCTGAATTTTGACTAAAATTATCATCTCACTCTTGAATGATATCTTCAGCAATAGATAAACATAATTAGGATTATTGTAAGTGTTGTGTGATTGCAGAGCCGTAGTGTTAAATTTTACTAACACTGAGCTACGTGAAATAAGTGACAAGGTTAAATCTGGACAAAGTTGAGAAAATATATAAATCAGCCCGTCACCCACCCGTATAGTCTTTATACATGTTAGCAACCACTTAAATATCCCGTATGTGAAAAATTTAATTCGTGTTTTATAGAATGTTTGATTTAATATGGAAATATAGATACAACTATGACATTGTTAATAAATACCCGAATTCTTTGACTATTTATGTACATGATTAACCTTGACTATCCTAAAAACTGGGAATTTATTATGCTGAAATCACTGATATTGTCATGAGGTCTCTGGCAACCAATCTCGAAAATTTGGTTAAAATGGATGAAATTCTTTTAGGCACGGAAAGGACTATTCTCACGGCCGGAACTATTTTCACGGTGGCTGTTGAAGTCACATATTAACCAAGTATGGTGGTGTTGAAGACTCGGCCCATAACAAAACCTAGTCATTGACAGCTTTATTATTATTTTTTTTTTTTGTGTCCGACTCTGGGTATAGGCTTTACAGCATGCTATCAAGGCCCAGCCGTCCTCCTACATACACCTCTACATGTCACCACTTCGGCGCTTAACACCCACCGTCCATATTGAATACATGCTAGGGCTGTCTCATACAGGACTGGTGTATTGGTATTAGCGGGGTTATTTTTACGACATGTCGGCGGGTCTTCTGGTAGATCAGTAAAGCCTGATTTAATGAAATTCAAATCCTTAAACTGTTCCCTGCCCCAGCGAGGATTCGAACCTGGGTCCCTCGGGACTGCAAGCCAACTCTCTACCGATCGAGCTACCGCCTCCCCCATGACAAGGTCTGACCTTAGGAGGCTGTCTTTAAACAGATTATACTGTAGCTGGCCCGTTGGAAATTCTACCGACCTACCGGGCCACGTTTCACTTACTATTACGGTGTGTGATTAATGTCTGTTTCTCCGGGTGTTCTGGAGCCCTTCGCTACAGGATTCTGTACCCTCACTACTGTCCCGTAGAAAACCCTGCGGACTTTGGTTTCGGTTACTCGCTACCGCCAATGACTCTGACATGGTTGAGCACATATTTTTTAATCTTCCCGCATGGTCAAGATGGGAAAAAAAAAAATACTAACAGCTTCTAAGGGAAACAGAAAATTCTTATCGGAAGTGAAATTCTACGGACATTGAAACCCACGTTTCACCTTCTCTGGCCGCCTGATATTATTGTTAACCCGTCTTTTCTATAATGTATTTTAACCCTGACTCCTTTAAATGATTTAACTTCTTTGTTTCTACCATTATTATTTTTAGTATCTTGTTACAGATCAGCATTCAAGATTGAGGGATGGTAATTTCAGAAGTTAAAGTGGACTGTCTCAAAATGTATCTGCTAGAGAGAGGAAATTGAATACTTGTGTAATTTATTTGGAAATGATTAAACTATATCGAAAACAGTTGAGTAAATCGGACAGCCGAGTTACTGAAAAGTAGTTTCAAAAAATATTAGAAATAAAAACATCGAGAAGGACGATTTATAAGACATTAAAGTAGGATTAGATAGTTCAGTGGAGTGGGGAGTAATCAGGAGGCGCGTGGGGGTAAAGAGGGCGGGGATGTGGTGAGAGGGGAGGGAGAGGGGGTGATTGGGGACTTGAGAGGAGGGGAGGAAAGGGTAGTAGAGGGGACATTGAAGGGAACGAAGGTGGGGATGGAAAGGAAAGGGATTGAGGGATATACAGAGGGGGAAAGGCGGGGAAAGGAGGGGAGGTGGTTCGAAGGGATGAAGATGAGTGCAGGAATGGGAGAGGAAGCGGGAGAAACTGGCAGGGAGATAAGGGGAGGCGGATGAAGGGGAGGCGAGGGGGAATACTGTAGAAGAGGAGGGCAGGATTACTGGGAGTGGGGGTGGAGGTGGGATTTAGCCATTTACCCCACAAGTTCGTGGCCAGGAGGGGGATTGCAGAGAGCGAGTTGCATAAGCCCATTATTAGCAAAAGGAGAATTAGTGCAGGAAATTCGTATAATTATTGATTTGCAGTTTATCAGTTAAGGAAATTCTTGTACAAACCATAATTTCATACTGAATATATATAGAAGAATAAAGACCTAGATTTTGCTGTACTGTAATAGAAAAATATGTCTATCCATCTATATATCTATCAATCTATAAACATAAACATACTGAACTCTGTTTTGTGTGTCTCCTTAAGTGGAAAACTATGGTCACACTTGCTCAGTCATGTCCGAAATTCGTCGTTTGTGGCGAGAGGGAGTGAGACATGGGTGGCCGTGTTTATAGACTTTCCCAGAACTGATGCATATTAACAGAGTTGTCGCGCTTTGTTTTGTTGCCCGATGTATTAGTACTTAAGCACCTAAAATCAAGGCAGAATCACTACGAAACCAAAAATAATAATACATGTGAAACGTTAACAGTTTAACCCGTCTTGTCCTGACCAATTTCCAACTCGGTTAGCCCCCATCCCCGGGCATTTTTGGGATTTTTTTTTTGGGGGGGGGGGCTAAAACATCCGCTTTTGGTGAGAAACAAAGGACTGTGCACAAGAAAGTGGTTACCTGGATCCCCAAGTGGTCAGAACAGGTGAGCCCCCAACCCCCAGCACAGGTACCGTACTCTGATAATGAGTCTGGCTAGCACGTGGTAGGTAATTTTGGGAGGAACAAACATTAACACGTTTACATTTATTCATTTTGATCTAATCAACAAATAGAATAACAATATTTGGGTTTTCAGTAAGATATATAGGAAAAATAAGCATTGTTCCATTGCGCTAGCATAGCGAGTTTGGTCACTTTCGTAACATTGAGTCGCTAAGTTTCTTGTTTCGGGAAACATATCATTTTATTTACTTGAATATTACTGTTTCAATGACATTTTAGCATTTTGACAATATAAATGGTTTCAACTCTTTACATTCATTACGATGATGTTTAGCATAATGCTAGCGTATGCTGGCATACTCGGCGCACTCTCTATGACTCATCTTTCAACATACATAACATTTTTTCTAGTTTCATATTATTCT
>JAGKTI010036072.1:0-11136 GCA_018397915.1 Birgus latro | reverse complement strand
GTAGTGAGACCTGGGCAGTAAAGGAAGAGGATATTCGCAGGTTTAAACGTACAGAAATGACAATGATTAGGTGGATGTGCAGTGCGTCCCTGCGTGCAAGGCCTGGGGGGGCTGGGCTTACGATAGAAGAGTTGAGAGGTAGGATGGGACTGGAGTGTATTGGTGTTGTGATGAGGAGAGGCAGGCTGAGGTGGTTTGGACATGTGGAGAGGATGGGGGAGGATAACTGGGTACAGAGGGTGAGAGGTGTTAATATTGGGGGAGGGGTTGGGAGGGGTAGACCGAGAAAGACATGGGATGAGGTCATTAAATGTGACTTAAGGGTTAAGGGACTGAATAGGGAGGCTGCCAGAGATCGAGCAGCATGGACAGCCGCCATTAGGTGACCAAGGCCGACACATGCAAGCATGTTGGAGCCTTCAAAAATGAGCGAATGAGTGAACCCAACAAAAGGAAACTCGTAAATCTAACATCCAAACCTAACCTAGCCTAGTCGTACCAACTAATTCAAACCTAATCAGATCAAATCAAACCTAACCTATTCAAATAATTAAACAAACTAACCACCTCATCCAAACCAACCCTATCTTACCCTAACCCAACCTAATAAAATGAAAAATGACTAGCCTAACAACAACACAACGCTTCATTTATTAATGTAACACACACTACCTTAGGAGTATTGGGCAGGATGTCAGAGCTGCAACCAGTGACAGTACAAAACAGAAATGTGTGGATACTTTAGCTCTTAACCTTATCATCATCAGTACTTTGCTCCCTCCTGGGCTTATCCTCACACATCTTTCTCAATCCCTCAAGCACTCCTCTTCCTTCTCTTTCACCATTACATTTTTCCATTCATTTCTTCCACTGGGATGAAAGAGGCTGGTCACTCTCATCTTAAATATCAGGACCAACTTGCCTAGCCCCGGGCTCCTACGCTTCTCATGGGGCAACACAGAATTAGATGATAATGATGCCTTCTTCCACACTGTACGAGGTCTGCCTCTACCAACACTGCCCTCTGTTTCACTTTAACAAGCTCTCTTTGGCACCTTACCCAAGTGAATTCTTTGTACATTCCCACACCATCTCAATGTATTTCTTTTTATCCACCCACCAATTCCACATCTTAATCCCACACCTTTTTCTTCCACTGCTAACCTGACCTAACCTACCCTAACGCAACCAAACCTCATCTAACCTAACAAATCCAAACCACATCTCACTCCTACAACTTTTTCTTCCATTCCTAACCTGACCAAACCTAACACAATCAAGCCTCACCTACTCTACCAAATCCAACCTTACCCTACCGAGAAATAAAGCAAGTAGTGTCCTAGGATTTATTCTGCGAAGCATGAGCAATAAGACATTGAAAGTAATATTGCAACTTTATCTAGCATTAGTAAAACTACATTTAAATTATACTGTATCATGCAATATTGATGTCCGTACTATAGAATGGATATAAATTCCCTAGAAAATGTCCAGAG
This sequence comes from Birgus latro, assembly GCA_018397915.1. Taxonomy (NCBI): domain Eukaryota; kingdom Metazoa; phylum Arthropoda; class Malacostraca; order Decapoda; family Coenobitidae; genus Birgus; species Birgus latro. Next base: position 9,640 of record JAGKTI010036072.1, on the reverse strand, counting down.
AAGAAAGACAAAAATGATACAAGATGTTCAGAACCTTTCATATGAAGACAGACTAAAAAGACTAAATCAGCACTCACTAGAAAGGCACAGAGTAAGAGGAGACTTAACTGAGTAATGGGAATAAACAAGGGAGATATCAACAAGGTACTTAACCCATCCCATGCCAGCAACGTATATGTACGTTAAGCCCTGCACGTGCACAAAATGCCAGCGATGTACATATGTGTCATCAAGTTATTTGTTAAAATTCAAAAATTCACTTTTGGTGTGAGATATTTGCTAGGGATACTCCCATGCTTGTTTAGGTCTAATACCCACACTATGAGTCATCACACTGATTCTCCTCCCATGCGGGGCCCCGCCAACTGAGTCCCACTCTGTAAGTGAGCACCATGGTGCACTGCAGTACTCCCCAACATAAGATTGATGAGCTCCTGAACATTCCCAATGATGGAGAAAGTGATTCCTCCCTCGACGATGGTGCTGATCAAGACTACATCCAACCTGAGTCGGAATCAAGCAGCAAGGATGAGATTCCATCCCCTAGAAAGGTGAGGTATATGGCTGACTGCATGGCTGTATCTCACCCTACACCACCACCACCATCAATTTCCACCTCATCACGCCGCTCTCGCTCCATGGATGATTCATCTAGTGACGAGGAATACGAGGCCAACCCCTCAGGTGAACATCGGATCCCTTCGTGGGTAGGATCATCCAGGGAACCAGAGGAGTGGGAAGAACTATTTAGTAAAAAGTACGAGGTGAGCAGTGCTTTGTTCTATTCACGTGGTGTGTGACAATACCCGCCACCTCCAGCCCCACACCGCACTGCCCCTCCCAAATCCAGCACCTCCACTGCACCTGAACCTCCCCAAACCCTCCCTGCACTTCCTCCCCACAGCCTAAAACAGTGGGGAAAAGAAGCAAAAGGTAAAGTAAATGGGAAGGAAAAAGGCAGGGGGAAGAAAAGTGCCAGTTGTGGGGAAACTGAGGAGGCAAGCTCTATTCCCCAACCTCCTCTCCAACCTACTACCGAATTTCCTCCCCATCCTGACAATGATGACGGGAGTGAAACAGAAGGAGGGGATGAAGTCTGGTGGGAGTGGGAAGATAGGAGCTATTTCGTTTCCATCATTCATCCCTTCACAGGCGGTGATAAAGCAAGTTATACTGTGCTGGAGCTGACTTCCACCTCAAGGAGAATCAATTTCTTCATGAATTTGTTTACGAAGGAGCTAATATTTAGAATCATTCTCCTCTCTAATACCTATGCAGCCTTCTACCAATGTGTGGAGTGTGATGTGGGGCTGTCGCTAATCCCATGCTTTGAGGAATATCACAGCCTCCTCCACTTCCAAGTGTTAGAGACCTGTGTTATGTGCAAAAAAAAAATGCCTATGAGTGTTACTGAAATGTATATATAGTATAAGTTACTTCATAGGAAACTGTAATGTATAATATATAAGTGTACATGACTTCATAACAACAAGTGCAGAGTAAGTATTTCTTATATAACTTGTGTAATGTGTCTTGTGTGTTTAAGAAAAGACACACATCCATCCATCCACCCATCATGCAATCCTACATTGTCCCATGAGGAGCATTGGATAATGAGTACAATATGCAAGAATAATCTGTCATGCAAAAAAGGCACAAATGTAAAATATTTATGTGTGGGCAGACATTTATGTGAAAACTAGAAAATCCAATAATACGAACATTATCGGAAAAATGCCGCTCACTCAAATGTCATAATGCGCCCGCGCTCATAATTCTGGCGCCGCCTTCTGAAGGTGTCTTATCGCCACAAACACTGATCAGCTGGGAATGGTTGGGGAAGAAGCTGGGAATGGTTGGGGAAGAGGCTGGGAAATAGGAATGGCAATAGTGAGAAGTATTTGAATGTCAAATGGAACACCACACCAAGATAGAAATTTAATAAACATTTTCTCAGATCAGTGTTTGTGGTGATAAGACGCCTGCAATAAGACACCTTCAGAAGGCGGCGCCAAAATTATGCTTGGGGACAGTTCCCCCATCATCAATATACCTTCCGAGAGTGTCCCTGGGTCATTTGGGATACCTACCCGTGAAGAAAACGAAGATCTCCTACCTCAACTCGATGGGCATCAGCGGCGGCCGATGAATGCTACAGGAGTTACTCTGAACATTTCAGTTACTCACCGAGACAGAATCGACCTCAAAATCGACCTTTTAGGCTTTTGTGAGTACTTTAATGGTTGTTCTCCATTTTTTTCATCATTCCTAAACTATCTAGAAAAAAAAAGGAAAAAAGCTAAAAAATTGGGCGGCTCTGGAGTGCCATAAAGGTCTCAAGTCGGCTGGCACTCAGCGGGTTAAAGTGGGCATACAGGATAGAACTAGAAGTAATGGTTTCAAACTAGATAAATTTTGTTTTAATAAGGAAATAGGTAGAAACTGGTTTGGCAACAGAGTAGCAGACAAACAAACTGCCTAGTGATGTAGTTGCTGCCCCTTCCATTAAGAGTTTCAAGCATAGGCTAGATGTGCATATGACAAAATAGGGATGGGTATAGTAAAAAAAAGAATAATCTCATAACCATTACTAATTCATTCTTTTACCTTTTCAGGTTACACTATGATAGTCTCTTTTTCTCCTTTCACACTTTCCTATAAAATGTCCATGCTAGTTTTTCTATACTGTATGGTGTTCTTTCTGACTATTTCCTGCCGGCTTTAACAGGAGGGTTTGGAGGGTGGGGGAGAGCCTTCATCTTTGTCATCCTTATCTGACTCTAGTAGTTCAGTTATTCTTCTAAGAGCTGCCTAGTGTGGGCCAGCAGGCCTACTGCAGTTATCTTATCTTCTTATGTTCTAACTTACAACAAACACACCTTAAGAGTATTAGGCAGGAGGGTCAAGCTGCGTCCAGTGATGTTGCAGCCGGAGATGTGCAGTCGCTCCAACTCAGGGTAGCTCACTAATAACTGCTTCAGCGCCCTCTCGTTGAAGTCTGTACAGTTCTGAAATACCATCATCAGTACCAATGTCATCACCATCATCAATAGCAGGCACCTCTCTCTCTCTCTCTCTCTCTCTCATCCTATCTCTTTTAAAGCACATATCCATGCATGTACTCTCTCGTCACCTACCATAGCCACAAATGCCTTCAGGTTCCTACACTTGGTGGCCAGTTCACTGATGTTGGCAAAGTTGATCCCGCACGCTAGCGACACGTCTAAGCACTCCAGAACTGGGCACAGCTGGCCTAGGGGGTGGAGGGAGAAGAGCACGCATTACATATTTATGAAACATTCATAAATTATGTCTACCATCATCAACACTACAGCTACCATTTTTGTCACACTCATCATTCTCCTTCAGAATCATCAACACTTTACCACCTGATATGAATTTTGATATTACTTCTTGGTGACTGCACTCTTAATATTTTTAAAGCATTATAACTTATTTACTTTTATTTAAATAACAACTCACCAACAATTTTCAAAATGTTTCCCCTTGTGGCATGGTCTATGCTGAGGAGCTTGAGTTCTCGCAGTGTGGGTCCAGACAGAATGAGAAGCTTTGATATAATGGAACGAGTGATGGGAGCACTAATGCCAAGGTTACCAGGCGCTATCTCCAGTTTGTACACTTTGGTGAACATCCCATGTACCAGCATCTGCCACCGACGACACACTGAAAACACAAAGTACAATAGAATGATGGTTACACAGACAGACAGTAAGATGGGGACACTTATTTCAAGGTCACCAAGGGCTATCTTCAGTTGATAATCTATGGCAAACACACTGGTAGCAGCCGTGACTCAGTGGGTTAGTGTGCTCTGATCTGGCAGGAGGGTTCGTTTCGTTTTTGAAGGCTCCAACATGCTTGCATGCGTCAGCCTTGGTCACCTAATGGCGGCTCTCCATGCTGCTCGATCCCTGGCAGCCTCCCTATTCAGTCCCTTAAACCTTAAGTCACACTTAATGACCTCGTCCCATGTCTTTTTCGGTCTACCCCTCCCAACCCCTCCCCCAGTATTAACACTTCTCACCCTCCGTATCCAATTATCATCCCCCATCCTCTCCACATGTCCAAACCACCTCAGCCTACCTCTCCTCATCACAACACCAATACACTCCAGTCCCATCCTACCTCTCAACTCTTCCATCGTAAACCCAGCCCCCCCAGGCCTTGCACGCAGGGACGCACTGCACATCCACCTAATCATTGTCATTTCTGTACATTTAAACCTGCGAATATCCTCTTCCTTTACTGCCCAGGTCTCACTACCATACAGCATCACACTCCTAACACATGCTGCATACAAAGACCCCTTAGCACGTAAGGCGAGTCCTCTTAATGTCAGGAGAGGCAACAGCTCCCTGAACTTCTTCCAACCACTTCTCACCCTAGCAACTAAGCTAACTCCAGCCCCACCTCCGGCACATAACATGTCTCCCAAATAACAAAACTCCTCCACACACTCAAGAGACTCACCTGCAAGTTCAACCCTCTCACGCCTAACAATCTCTATCTGCTCTCCCCGACACGCCGCACACATGAAATCAGCATCATCTTGCAGTCTACCTCTAATACCACTACATCTCTTGTGCACCCATTTATCACAAACACTACACAAGATGGAATTACTTCTTCCCACACCCTTGTGGGAAACTGCACATGGCCACTCTCCCTCTTTTCTGATTGTACCGCCACCAACCCTAGATATCATCACTTTTGTTTTATCTGCATTTACCCTTAAGCCCGTGTACCCCATACCATCTCTCCACTTCTTAAATCTTTCCTCAGCCTCCTTTTCATTCTCTGCAATCAACACCAAATCATCAGCATACAACATCTCCCATGGGAGTCCATCTCTGAAGTCACGTGAAAGGGCTTCAAGCACCATGATAAACAACAAGGGACTCAAAACTGACCCCTGATGCACACCAACATTCACGGGAAACTCATCACTCAAAACTCCATTCACTCTCACCTGAGTGCGAGCACCCACGTACATGGCCATAACCACCCTAACCAGCCACTCTTCCAACCCTAGCTTTCTCATTGCCCACTTCACCACCTCTCTAGGGACTCTGTCAAAGGCCTTTTCCAAATCAACAAAGACAAAATACAATTCCATTTTCTTTCCAATATATTTTTCCTGAAGCTGTCGAACAATGAATATGGCATCAGTGGTCCCCCTGCCTGGCATAACCCCAAACTGCATCTAACTGATACTCACTCTTTCTCTAATCATACCTTCTAGAACTCTCTCCATTACTTTCATTATCTGATCTAAGAGCTTTAAACCTCTGTAATTTCCCCTTTCCAGGGCATCACCCTTCCCTTTGTACACATTTACAATTGCACTCTTCAGCCAATCATCTGGGACAACACACTCATATATAATCATATTTATCAGGTCAGTGACTAACCTCACCCCAGTATCTCCTGAGGCCTTCAACATTTCGGCAGTCAACCCAGACACACCTGCCACCTTCCCCACCCGTATCCTGCCTATTGCCTCACTCACAGTAGCAGCGTCAATCAAAGGCCAAGGGCCAAACACTGGATCAGCTGGCTCCAAACCTTCTCTATCCCAATCAAACTTCTCATTCAACAACCGGCTATAATGCTCTCTCCATGCATCCTTAATATCCTCACTGTTCACCACTACTCTTCCATCATCATTCTTCACACACTACTCACCTACAATGACCCGATTATCCCTCTTCACCCGATTTGCCAACCTAAAAATCCTATTTTTCCATTCTCCATGATTTAGATTATCAAGTAAAAGTCTCTGCGACTCAGACTTCGCCCCGTATACCTCTCTTCTAGCCCTGCGCTTGGCAGCCAAGTACTCCTCCCTGTTACCACCCTTCTTCCATTCCCGGAAAAGCCTTCTTTTCTCCTTAACTGCAGCTTCTACACCCTCATCCCACCACCAAGTTACTTTATGTCTTGGTGGGCCTCTTGTCCAACTGCATATTGCATCGGTAACTCTCAAGAGGTTGTTCTTAAGGGATCTATACTGTTCATTAACGCCTCTATCTATGGCTTCCTGTTCAGCCACCACTTTCCTCATCTCACTATAAAAGGCATCCCTTACTGATTGGTTTCCCAGCTTCCATATTTTCCTCCTAGGTATACATATGTCCTCCTTCTCATCACTCGTTCCTTAAGCACCATGTCACAAATCAACAGTTTGTGTTGCTGCACACACTCCTTGCTTCCTATAACTTTAACATCTCTCACTAATCTCCTATCAACCCTCCTGACCAGAAAATAATCTATCTGACTACTATTTCCCCCGGACTCGTACGTAATCAACCGGCTCATTCTTTTCCCAAAATGTGTGTTGCACACAATCATGTCCATAGCCTCCCCAAACTCGAGTATTCTTTCCCCTTCCACATTCCTCACACCATATGCACATCCTCCATGGACTCCTTCATAACCTTGAGCTGCTTCACCCACATGACCATTTAAATCCCCTCCCAGAACCACTACCTCATCATCACCCAAACCACTTACTACATGTATTAAATCATCCCAAAATCTATCCTTCTCTGCGTCATCCAATCCCACCTGTGGCGCATATGCCGATATAACTGAAATCATTTTCCGCCCGATCAAAATTTTCACTAATAATATCCTATCACTTACTCTCATAACATTCATGACATATTCCACCCATTTCTCTGCAACCAACACACCCACACCCCCATATCCGTCAGTTCCCCCCTGCCAAAACAACTTATAGTAGCAATCCTTCCCAACAATCTTTCTGGCTGATCCACCCCTGTACCGGACTTCCTACAAACATGCCACATCCACCCACCTCCTACTGAATGCCTCAACGACTTTCCCCGCTCTTCCTCTCAAACTTCCCACATTCCACAAACCCACCCTAAACCGCATGGGTGATTTGCTGTCCTCAGGCTTGCTTTGATGCTTGTACTTGTAGTTCATAGTCAGTAAGATAAAGGAGGGTAAACATTCCAAAGGCCCGACCCATTGCACAGTCCCAGGTTCGAATCCACCCATGGGTCATTGGTAGACATCAGGAACAGCATCCAGTCCTAAAGTGCTACATGATCCAAACCAAAGTCCTATTCCATGGGACAATGCCTTACCCCTTAAAAAAAAAAAAAAAAAAAAAGGGGGGGGGGGAGGGGGGATCATGAATAAAAAAAAAAAAAAAAAAAAAAAAAAAAAAAAGTGGCCAACACCAACAACAACAACATACTGCAACATGAAGCAGAAAAATAAAGTAGATTTACTGAATGACAACACTGTCAAGGGAAAGCAGGATGGTCTCCACACAGTTACAGTAAACCTGCCATTTCTGTGCAAACTACCCTGATGAAAAATTACACAAGAGTACAGGACCCCCTGCCCCCCCTTCTTTTTATCTCTGACCCTGTAAAACATGTTAATAAACAAATAAAAAAGAAAACAACAACAGGGGGCATTTGCCAAAGGAAGTAATGTGCAACTTTAAACCAACCTGGTGAAGAAATAAAAGAATGGCAGAATGAAAGAAAGAATTAATGAAATACAACAGGTTTCTACACTATGGTATGGAGACCTAAACACAGACAGGCAGGCAGGCAGGCAGGCAGGCAGGCAGGCACACACACACGGGTCGTAGAGGGAGAGAGACGGAGCTGCTCCTGGATCGAGGGGAAATAATCGCAGAACTAGCAGTGAAAAGGAGATAGCCTATTGTGATTATGTGGTTGAATGCGTGAGTGGTGGTCCCGTCGGATATTAGTTTAAAAAAACACAAGTTACGGCCCGAAAAATACGAGACAAAGTGAAAAAGAAAGTTTCCATATGGTTGCATCATGGCGGAGAGAGACGGAGGATTGTTTACAACTGGCGAGGGGGAATTTGCGGGCTTCTCCGAGCTAAATGTAGGCAAAGGAAGTGATAAGCTGCAACAAACAAGAGTAGCAGGAGTAGAGAAAACGGCGGAGAGGAATGTCCAGGAGTTAAAAAAGGTATGGGAAGTAATTAAGCAGCTGCAGGAACGGACCATAGAGCAAGAGAGAGAGATCAAAGTCCTACAGAATAGACTGGAAAAGGTTAGCACACGTAGTGAGGAACAAGAAAAAGAAGTTACAGAATTAAAGGCGAATAATGAATCCGCATCAAATGAAATAAAACAGCTGAAGAGGGAGAATAAGAGGTTGGAAGAAGAAAGGGACAGAATAAAAAGTAAACTAGATGAATACGAATCAAAATCGAGGAGGCAAGATGAGCATATTCAGGAAATCAAGGAGCAACATAAGGGGTGGAAGAAAATACAGGAGGAAGGAAATGTAAATTTGAAGGAAATCATAGAGCAACAAAGTAAGGAAAAAGTGGAAAAGGAAGTGGTTAGAGTACTAAGAAGTAGAGAATCTTTGGTTAGGGATGTAGCAGACAAGAAAAAATGTGTGATAATTTCAGGAATAAAAGAAAAACGAATGACAGTGAGATCTGAAAGAGAAAGAGAGGAACTGAGCAAGGCTAAAGAAATAATATCACTGGTTATGGAAGGAAACAACGAAGCCCAAGAAGAGATTGAAGAAGTGTTTAGGTTGGGAAAGTACGAGGATGGTGGGGCAAGGCCCATGAAAGTAAAGTTTAAGTCCCAAGTAATAGTGAATGAAATCATAAGTAGAACGTGGAAATTGTCAGAGAAAGAGGGGTTTAAAAATGTTTGGATTAGGAGAGATGCAAATGAAGAGGAAAGAGCTAAATTAAAGGAGTTAGTAAAGGAAGCAAAGATAAAAAACGAACAACGAACGGAGAAAGAGAAGACAGAGTTCTATTGGAGAGTTATGGACCAGAAATTGAGAAAGTGGTATCGACGGAAGGAAGGGGAGACGAGAGTATAAAAAACGATGAAAAAAGTTTGAAAGTGGCGTACACAAACATTGATGGACTAATATCGGCAAGGTTAGAAATCAATGATTTTTTGAGGGCACACGAACCTGATGTTATGTGCTTTGTAGAAACTAAATTGAAAGAAGATATTGATATTCATATGGGAGGTGGGAAATACAAATTATGGAGAAGAGACAGAAAAGAAAAAATGGGAGGAGGAGTGATGATAGCAGTGAAGGACAATATAAACGTAGATACTGTGGAAATGGCAGAGGGCAGGGCCGAAGCCATAAATTTGAAATTAGAAACTGGGGAGAATGGTAAGAGAGATATGGCAGTGGTATATGTTCCCCCTAAGACGAGAGCATGGAATGACGATGAATACCAGGAGATGTTGTCAGACATGGTTAGTTATCTACAGAAAGTGATCGAGAAAAGCAACAATATAATCCTAATGGGTGACTTTAATTGTAAAGAGATGAACTGGGAGGAATGGGACTCGGGAGGCAGCGAAGATTCGTGGGGCACAAAATTGTTAAATATAGCAATGAATAATGTAATGACACAGTGGGTTAAAGAAGAGACACGATTCAGAGGTGATGACACACCAGCAAGATTAGATTTGCTACTATCCAGGGAGCCTGATGTAATTGAATCATTAAATTATCTGTGTCCTATAGGAAAGAGTGATCATGTGGTCATTGAGTTCCAGATGATGATAGGGAACATGGTGCCAAGAGATGAGCTTTATAGGCAAGGA
>JAGKTI010036071.1:0-11136 GCA_018397915.1 Birgus latro | reverse complement strand
CACACACACACTCACTCGACCCTTGATTTGGTGGACCCCTGTTTCCCGGGTTTCGGATTTCCTGGACATGGGCTGAGGCCGGATAATATTAACAAATGCCAGACAAATGCCTGTACAAGTCCGGGATTCTCACAAAAGTCCGGCCATTGCTCTCTCATACAATACTATAAGCAGTCTGCTGCACAACATAGTATCATTTTGGCAAGGTTTTGACTGAATGAGGGCCATTTGTAACACACACAAGATATTTTCATACGTGAAATGCATCTTGACCACGAACATGCTTCATGCCACCAGTTCGTAATTCGTGACAAAATCCTATTTGCCTCTTACCTTTCTCAAATGCCACTATAAATAGTTTATTGCATAACACAGTAAAATTTATGGAAGGCTTGGATACAATGAAATTCATAAGTAATTAAAAATATATATTTTCTTATGGACAAACTCAATGGGATCCATTCCTACTCAGCTCACCCGACTTGGTACGACTAATTGCCGAATCGGCACTTTCCACTGGAAAATGTTTTAATTTTTTTTGGGCACAGTGGCTCATACACACCTATTTTTCTGAAATCTGCCAAAAAAAATTGTACTTAATATAACTTAATTTAAAAATTAGGATTCAGAGCTAAATATGCCAATGTTAGCATATATTTCCCCTTCAGATCGTCATTGTTCATATCTTGGTCAGCTGATCAGTGGTTGGCCAATGTTAGCAAATATTTCCCCTTCAGATTGTCAGCACACCTTGACAGTCTTCTACTTTGCTTAAATATTTATTCTGAGTACAAAAAAATGTATCTGCATTGTAAATTGCTATTTATTACAAGACAAAAGTCCGTCTAGGCGAGCTGTTAGGCTAGAGGCAAAACGATTCTGCTAACTCTGCGCTCTGAATCCTGATTTTCTTTTAATAATTAAATTAAGCACAAATTTTTGACCGAATTTCAAATAATTAGGTGTGCAAACCTACATGGTGATAAAGATTACAATATTTTCCAATTAAAATTGCCTGCCAATTCGGTCCAATATCGAATTGATGATTGCGTGTTTGTATCTCAGGTAGCTGATGAGTGTGGCTGGCTCACCTTGTGGTGTTTCATTCCTTGTTCATTTTCCTCTTTTTTTTTTTCCTCAGCTTTTCATACCTTCCTCATTCTCGTCAACAACTGTTTAAACAACCTTTCTTAGGGTTGTAGCTAGCAAAATACTGCTATTGTGTCCGTTATCATTATTGTTATTCTGTCCTTTGTTGTTTATCATGGTACTTGAAGCCCTCTCACGTGACTTCAGAAATGGACTCCCATGGGAGATGTTGTATGCTGATGATTTGGTGTTGATTGCAGAGAATGAAAGGGAGGTGGAGGAAAGATTTAGGAAGTGGAGAGATGGTATGGGGTACAAGGGCTTAAGGGTAAATGCAGATAAAACGTAAGTGATGATATCTAGGGTTGGTGGTGGTATAGTCAAAGAAGAGGGAGAGTGGCCATGTGCAATTTGCCACAAGGATGTACGAAGTAATTCCAGCTTGTGCAGTGTTTGTGATAAATGGTTGCACAAGAGATGTAGTGGTATTAGAGGTAGACTGCGAGATAAAGCTGATTTTGTGTGTGCGGCGTGTCGGGCAGAGCAGGTGGATATTGTCAGGCGTGAAAGGATTGAACTTTCTGATGAGTCTCTTGAGTGTGTGGAAGAGTTTTGTTATTTGGGAGACATGTTATGTGCTGGAGGTGGGGCTGGAGCTAGCCCTTTGGCTAGGGTGAGAAGTGGTTGGAAGAAGTTCAGGGAGCTGTTGCCTCTCCTGACATTGAGAGGGCTCTCCCTATGTGCTAAGGGGTCTTTGTATGCAGCATGTGTTAGGAGTGTGATGCTGTATGGTAGTGAGACCTGGGCAGTAAAGGAAGAGGATATTCACAGGTTCAAACGTACAGAAATGACAATGATTAGGTGGATGTGCAGTGCGTCCCTGCCTGCAAAGACTGGGAGGCTAGGATTGCGATTGAATAGTTTAGAAGCAGGATGGGACTTGAATGTACTGGTGCTGTGATGACGAGGAATTAATTGAAGACGATCTGGGGATGTGGAGAGGATGGAGGATGACAAGTGGAAGGAGAGAAGTGTGTGTGGGGGTGGAGGTGGTGGGAAGATGTTCTCCACTTAGAATAATTTCTTTTTATAACCTCTTAAGTTTCTTAAGTTAATATGATTTCCTTGTATTATGTTACACTCTTGGATGACTGACTTTATGTGAGGCTAATTACATCTGTTAAACAGAATATCTTGGAATATTTTAAGTGGTACTATTGTTTGGAGTTCTGCAAGGCCTCTGGCCCATATGGCAGTTTGTTCACCTTTTTCTTTTACAACTTTATTTCCTGTATCTCACAGACAGGATACAACAATAGTATGATCCTTCATACTTTCCACTGCACTTTGTGACTAGCAGCATGTTTAGTGGTAATCCGATGTTATAGCTGGGCATTCAAGATGGCGATGGTAGCACCATGCAAAAAGAATGAAAGATTAGGGGATGAGTGGAAATGAACAGAACCTTACAGATGCACAATTACTGCAACGCGTAATGATGATTATGCATGCGATATATAAAACAAGAAACTGAAGGATATGTATTAAAGAAAGCAACAGAGGGTAAGAGGTGTTAATATTGGGGGAGGGGTAGACCGAGAAAGACATGGGACGAGGTCATTAAGTGTGACTTAAGGGTTAAGGGACTGAACAGGGAGGCTGCCAGGGATCGAGCAGCGTGGAGAGCTGCCATTAGGTGACCAAGGCCGAAGCATGCAAGCATGCTGGAGCCTTCAAAAACAAAACGAAATGAAAGCAACAGGCATAAGTATCCCCAAAGCACCTGTTCTTACCTGTATCAGGGCTTCAGGTTTCTGTGGCAGGGTTGGCCACTGCCCTCGTGTAAACATCTCCCAACAGGTGACTCCATAAGACCACACATCGCTCTGGTGAGAGTATTTACCCTGTTCTATGCATTCCAGTGCATACCTGATGTAGATAATGTAGAATGAGAAGACAGGCTATGGTTGGGGAATGCTGTAATAATTCTTTCAAACCAATGATGTAATTTTTTACTTTACTCTTGCTACCTACATAAGATTTTTTTTTTTTTATTGGAACAGCTGGACATACCTGCCATTATCTTTTTCACTGAAAGGGTCCTCTCCCAAATAAAATCAACTGCAGGTAACAAGAATAAAATGTCACTGGACTGAAGGAGTTAACAGTTTTCTGTATACAGTACAAAACTGAGAAAATACAAACAATGCTATCTACTACTGATGGTCAAATGTGTTGTGATATGGTGTAATTCTCCTCTGCCAGCTATACGTCTCCCTACGAGCTGGGGCATACTGGATCTGGTGTGACCTGGGCCCAGATCTACAAACACACAAATGATCACCTCCCTGTTATAACTGTGATTTGTCTTCCCAGGATGGATGAGGAAAGGAGAAAGCAGAAATTTATTGTCTCTTGTTCTTCCTATAGTTCAAAATTTGAGTTATGACAGGGTAGTGATCATATGGGTGTTTGTGAGTCTGGTCCCTGAACCTCGACCCACCTTAACCCCTTGAATCCTATGATGTCTATTTTTTTCTAAACAATGTTACTCAACTTGGAGAGGCTCTTATGCTGAAAGGGTTTACAAATACTGCATTTGAGGCCCTAGTAATATACTGTACTTGGCTATCCACCAAAAATTATAAAAAGAAACAAACGCAATCAAAGTTTTGCAACATTTAAACTGTCCTATCTCCGTAACCACTAGAGTTATCTTGATACAGTAAGACCTCACTATAATGGACTAATTGGGGCCCAAACCATTCCAAAAAATGTGAAATTCTGATAAAAGTGACATCCGGACTTTCCTGATATAGCAAACATTAGTCCTGTTCGCATGAACAGTTTTTAAACTCTTTTGGCTACCATTGTGGTACTGTACTGTGTTATAACTTCACTACATTAACCCTTTTGTTGCGTTTTATGACTATAGTCGTTCTATGAATTATTCCCTTCCACTGCGGAAATCGACTGTAGTTGATGAGCCTCAAAAAACGGTTTGAACTGGCTGCGCAGTACTCCAGGCTCTAGCCGACGTTGCTATGGCAACGGCGTCCCAGAAAGTGTCGCCATCATGCGGTGGGAATCAAAACATCATGTCAACAAACATGCCCGCCCAGCTGATTGGCCGAATGTCACCATTCTATGGATTTTTACCATTATTTAGGTGAGTTATATGCAATGTAATGTAATTAGACATTGCAATGTAATGTAATTAGACATTTCTTAAGAAGGTGCTGGGCGTCCAAGTGTGTAGAAAACGTTTGATAATGAATATAATATTACGGTAAACACCAGACCTTTACGCTTCAGCTGGCCAGCATATCAGCATCCTTTTAATTAAATCCCCGGCAATTTTTTTATTTATTCAGCGTCCTACTGACAACATATGTAGCTATTAAGGAATTTTAGAGCTGACAATGGATATGTAAGTATTAGGTAATCACAAAAGTGCTGCAGACAATTACCTAATACCATTTTGATTTTTTGCTGAAGATTTGCCACTTTTTGAGAACCAAGCAGAAAATAAATTCTGCAGCGAAAGGGTTAATCAAATGGTATAATATATAATACTGTACTATACACTGATAAACATGTCTTTTATTTATATTTACCTTATTGTGATGAACATAGCTGAAGTGGTAAGGGAGTCCGAACTGCTTCTGGCTTTATCAGACTTTTTCCGCTATATATAGGAATTTAGTCTTGTGGCTCCTTGAGTCCGATAAAAACAAATTCTGGTCTACTGAAGTCCGTTATATCGAGGTTTTACTGTAATATTTTTTTCCGATGTAGCTTAACATATGTACTTCCTTGTAATAACCTCATATTTGTGCTATCTCTGAGTATTCAGAATTATATTGTGTGATGAAGCAAATTACTGCCCACCGTGGTCAGAGCAAACCTCTGATAAAATGTTCTTTTACTACAGTAAAGCCTCACTAGAACGGACTAATTGGGGCCCAAACCATTCCAAAAAAAGTGAAAGTCCAAAAAAAGTGACATATGGACTTCCCCCTGCCAAGATATTTTCATACATGAAAAGCATTATAGCCACAATCCTTCTTCACTCCACCATTTCCTTTGGATTCGGGTCATTAACCCCTTTGCCACTTAACTTTTCTCAAATGCCACTATAAATAACTTATTGCATAACAGAGTACAATTTTAATAAGGTTTAGACTCGAAGCCCATACGTAACATACACAGGAAGATATTTTTCATACATGAAGTGTCATAGCCACCATCTTACTTCATCCCACCAGTTCCTTCTAACTAGTGGCAATATCCCTTTTGCTTCTTAGCTTTTCTAAAATACCACTAAAAATAATTAGTTGCATACCACAGTACAAATTTAGCAACGTTTAGACTCGATAATGGCCATATGCAACACACAAAATATGATATTTTCATTACTGAAAAGCATCATGGCCACCAACCTGTTTCACCCCCACCAGTTCCTTCTGACTAGTGGCAGTATCTCATTTGCCTCTTATTTTTCTCCAATGCCACTATAAATAATTTATTGCATAACACAGTAAAATTTAAGCATGGCTTGGAAACAATAAAACTCATAAGCAATAAAAGAAAAATTCCTTACGTAACAATTCCGACTCACTTGGCCCAATCTTACTCTACCCCCCCAACCTTGCCCGGTATTTATCATCATTCAGCACCAGGTGAAGGATCCTTCTGAGCAAATCCTTCAAAATCATTACCCATTATCTTCAGGGTCATCATCAAGGAACAGTGAATCATCCTCCTGATTGTCCTCACTGGCTGGAGCTAAATCATGAACGGGAATTGGTGTAGCTTCTACCTTGCGTGCTGTGTGGTGTACTTAATTTTAAGCATTTTCAAATTCTGTATTGTACACTTTATACACCTTAATTTTTACGATCTTACAAACACGTTCACTTTGTCTGTATAGTTCACTTATAACTCGTCACCGTCGAGTGGTATATCAGGGATTTTGAGGAAATTATGTGGGGGGAAATGATATGGGCTGACTGAGGCATAGCATGGGGGAATAATAGTGATGCCGGCAGACCGTCACCAACAGACGCTCGAACACA
Source organism: Birgus latro (assembly GCA_018397915.1). NCBI lineage: Eukaryota > Metazoa > Arthropoda > Malacostraca > Decapoda > Coenobitidae > Birgus > Birgus latro. The sequence continues at coordinate 4,969 of JAGKTI010036071.1, read as the reverse complement.
CAAACCGCTTGCCTTGTGATTAATGCTATCTACCTATCTATTGCCAGACGCCTCAATCCCGCAAGGGGTGGCCACAAACAAATCGCCTCCATGTCGCTCTGACCCCCGCAATTTCATTGCCCTGCTCCCAGCTCACACCACCCTCTCTCATATACCTCTCCACTCGATCCCTCCACCTCATCGTCGGCTTCCCCCTACCTCTACCCCCCTCCACCTCACTAACATACACTCTCCTCATCAGTCTTTCACTCTCCATTCTCTCCACATGCCCAAACCACCTTAACGTGTTTCTCCGAACGCTTTCTATCATGTCCACATCCACACCACAACGCTCCTTCACTTCCTCATCTGTTAGTCTGTTTCTCCATGTGACTCCACATGCTCCTCTTAAATAACTCATTTCCACTGCTCTCACTCTTGACTTCTGTCCCTCCAACAGGGTCCAAGTTTCACTTCCATATGCTAGAGTTGGCATCACAATACTGTTATGTAGCAACTTTTTCACTTCCATACTCACTACCCAATTTCTTATAACTGTTTTCAACAAACCAGCAACCTTCCTTCCCTGCTGCACCCTTTCAAGCACTTCACCCTTCACACTTCCATCCTTACTCATCACACTGCCCAAGTACTTAAATTCACTCACATTCTCCATATCCTTCCCATCCAATCTCACTGTACACTCACTGGCTTCACTTCTCTTGAAGACCATCACTTTACTCTTCCCCACATTCACCTTTAGATTCCGTTTCTTACACACTCTCCCAAACTCATCTACCAAGCCTTGCAGCTCCCCTTCAACTTCACTCAACAACACAGTATCATCTGCAAACAACAGTACTGGGAGTTTCCAAACACTCCCCTCTCACTAGGGCCGCTCCAGTATCCACTGCCCGGCCTTGTATCTCTTTTATAACCCCATCCATGTACAGACTGAACAACCGTGGAGACATGACACATCCTTGTTTGAATCCAACCTTCAAATGGAAAAATTCACTCAGTTTGCCATCCACATGCACTGTGGCCTTAGCACCCTCATACATACTCTTCACTGCCTTCAACAACTTCCCTTCTACTCCATATATTCTTAATACTTTCCACAATCCTTGTCTATCCACCCTGTCATATGCTTCCTCTAAATCCATGAAGGCTGCATACAACTTCTTTCCCTTCTCTAGAAAGTTTTCCACTACAGATCTAAGAATGAATATCTGGTCTACACAACCTCTTCCCTTCCTAAAACCTCCCTGTTCTTCTCCAACTAATTCCTCTGTTGTTTCCTTAACTCTGTCGATAAGTATCCTACCATATACTTTTCCTATTGCACTAAGAAGGCAAATGCCCCTATGATTACCACACACTTCTTTTTCCCCTTTTCCTTTGTACAGAGGAATAATTATACTTGACTTCCAATCCTCCAGGACTCTACCTTCCTCCCAGGCCAATCTCCTCACCTTCCACAATCATTGTATTACTATCTCTCCCTCATGCTTCAGCATTTCACCACACACTCCGTCAATTCCTGGGGCTTTCCCCATTTTAACTTTCTTCAATGCTTCCTCCACTTCCACCCTACTGATTTCTTCCTCTCTTCTCACAACCCTCCTTCTCCCAGCCATTCACCAGCCACTTATACTTACATTAGTTTCATTCTCTATGTTCAACACTTCATTAACCCGCCGAGTCCCACCGACGTACGATGCACGTCGGTACTTTTTTCCGCGGACAGACCCACCGACGTATATCGTACGTCACTCAATTGCAAGGCCCATTGTGTGCACATTTTTCAACATTCGCGGGTGATTTTTGGTAGGCACATGTGGGAGACCTTCCTCTATCTGCTGTCAAGCAGAGATACTGCCTGGCCCTACCTAACCCCCCTCCCCCCTCCCCCCCAAACTTGGCTGTTAGCAGTAACCTGGCCAGTAAAGGTATGTTGCCCCACAGTCTCTCCAATGACAAAATTCATGGTGAAAGTGATTCCTGAGGTGGAGGACAAAGAAACAAAGAAGCTAGAGGTAGAAACAAATAGAAGTGATGAGGTGGTAATGTCATAAAGGAAGGTGCCATATACTGGGGATTTGGGTGAGTGAACAATGCTTTTATTGCCTATTTTATTGTGTGAAAACCAATATAGACTTGTATTACACATAAATTTGTACCAAATAAATAAATGAATACGTAATTTAATGTGGCTTGAATTAGTTAACCCTTCCATAGTTCGTTTTCTTTAGCCAGGTACGCTGAAAAAGAAGGAAAATGTAAGGCTAAATGACACCTGTATCAACATTTTTAAGCTCAGGAGTGCGATTTCTCTATGAATTTTCGATGTTTCTCACCAAAAGCGGAGGTTTGAGCCAAAAAACAAAAAGTCGAAAATCAGTCGGGATCTGGGGGTAGGCTGGGTAAAAAACCGGTCGGGACTTTGTGGGATAAAGTGTTCTCTCCATCTGTTCACTTTTTCTCCCTTCTCCCCTAGTAATATACCATTTTCATCTTTCACACCCTAACTAACTTCACTGGCACCTGTCTAACTCTCTTTACCTCTTTCTAGACCATTTTCTTACATTCCCTCCACTTTATATTCAAATTCCTTCCAAATTCCTCATCCCATCTCTTCTTACTCTCTTTTACTAATCTTTTCATCTCTCTCCTCCTCTCTACATATAACTCTTTCTTCCATCTCTCAACTTCTTCGACGCACCTGTTCCTCATCCACTCATTATATGCTTTCTTCTTTTGTGCCACAGCCTCTCTCACCTCTTCAGTCCACCATGCTGTTCCCCGAACCCCCTTTCGTCTTCTCTTCACCCCACACACCACCTCACATGCTGCACAGATTTCGTCTGTAAATATCTTGCACACACCTTCCACATCCCCCATCTGCTCCAATCTATATTTACCCAATCGATCCTCCACTTTCCTTTTATATTCAGCCTTTATTCCATCCTTTTGTAACTTTTCTACCCTTCTTGTAAGAACTACTTCCTCCGTCCTTCCCTTCTGCTCTTCCTTCATTTTGTGTGGACCCTGATTCTGACCGCCACCAAGTGGTAGTCAGAAAGTCCACTCCCCCAGCCTCTATATACTCTTGCATCCATTACATATCTTCTCATCCTTTCATCCAAACACACATAGTCAATCATTGCCTTCCGTTCATTCAGTTCACCATCCACCCTTCTCAACACTCGCCATGTATACCTATGGATCATTTTGTGCCTGAAGAGGGTATTAGCTATCACCAACCCCCTCCTGGTAGAAATGTCCACTAAAGCACTGCCATTCTCATCCATCTCTGCAGGCACATCCTACTCACCAACCACTCCATCCACCTTCTCATTTCCAATAAGAAACACACTCTCATTCCTTTCAAACTTTTCCAAGCATGCTTCCACATTTGTCCAGAACTCTTCTCTCACTCTACTCACACGATCTTGTGTTGGCACATACACGCACACAATTGCCCACATTTGTAGTCCAATATTCACTCTTACCCACACAATCTTTGAGTCACCTGATCCATACTCTCTTACATGCAGACCCCTTTTCTAATTTTTTAGTATTTAGAAAGTACTTTATTGGTATAACTTAATTTTAAACACTTTTCAAATTCTGTACTATACACTTCATGCACTTTATTATTTATGATTTTACAAAGATGATCACTTTGTATATTTAACTTATCACTCGTCACCCACGAGCAGTATATCAGGGACTTCCAGGGAAATGATGTGGGGGGAATATTAATGATGTGGGTCAGACTGAGGTCAGAGCATGGTGAGACAATTGACACCACCAGCCAATGCACGAACACACAAACTACGCAAAGAATATGGCCACCCTCCTGTGAGGTTAGGCAGTCCAGACTGCTTCTAGCTTTTTTGAAGTTTTACTGAAGAAATAATTCCGGTCAGCTCCTTGACTCCGAAAAAAGCGAATTCCGATCTACTGAAGTCCGTTGTAATGAGGTCATACTATATTACAGAAATATGGAATAGAATTTTAAAATACTTCAGTATGATCTCAACTGAGTGTCATACTATCGATTAAAGACAAAGTGGCTACAACATTTTAGTATCTGGACTTGGTTTTAGCAGTTTAAAGGTTGGATAACTTTGAGCGTGTTTTTTTAAACACCAAAATACATGAAAATCATCAAAAACAGCAAGAGAAAAATAATAATGGCGATAATAGGTCTATCTATCTATTGCCAGACGCCTCAATCCCGAACAGGGTGGCCACAAACAAATCGCCTCCATGTCACTCTGTCCCCTGCCATTTCACTACCACGCTCCCAACTCACACCCCCCTCTCTCATATACCTCTCCACTCCATCCCTCCATCTCATCCTCGGCCTCCCCCTCCCTCTCGCCCCCTCCACCTCACTCACATACACTCTCCTCGTCAGTTTTTCGCTCTCCATCCTCTCCACATGCCCAAACCACCTTAACGTGTTTCTCCTAATGCTTCCAATCACGTCCTCAACCACACCACAACGCTCCTTCACTTCCTCATTTTTCAGTCTGTCTCTCCATGTGACTCCACATGCTCCTCTCAAATAACTCATTTCCACTGCTCTCACTCTTGACTTCTGTCCTTCCAACAGGGTCCAAGCTTCACTTCCATATGTCAGAGTTGGTATCACAATACTGTCATGTAACACCTTTTTCACTTCCATGCTCACCTCCCTGTTTCTTATCACTGCTTTCAACGAACCAGCAACCTTCCTTCCCTGCTGTACCCTTTCGAGCACTTCGCCCTCCAGACTACCATCCTTACTCATCACACTGCCCAAGTACTTAAATTCACTCACATTCTCCATATCCTTCCCATCCAATCTCACTGTACACTCACTGGCTTCACTTCTCTCGAAGACCATCACTTTACACTTCCCCACATTCACCTTTAGATTCCGTTTCTTGCACACTCTCCCAAACTCATCTACCAAGCCTTGCAGCTCCCCTTCGTC
>JAGKTI010036070.1:0-11137 GCA_018397915.1 Birgus latro | reverse complement strand
AATTGTTATGTAGCGTGCTGTATGTGATACACGGTGTAGGTGTGACATTTGTAGTGTAACTGTACCTACGTGTAAGCAATAATAGTAATACATGTTAATGCAATAATAAAGGTGGCGACGACAGAGGAGATGAAGTGCCAGCGTGCAGCAGACAATCAATGGTCCTGGACATCTTCTTCACCCAACAACTGTAGATGAGGGATGAGTCAAGGTGGAGTATGAATAGTGTCAATGAAAGGATTTGCACTAAATTACAATTTCATCCACCCAACAATCAATCCACACACAAAAGAAAGTACTCTTTAGCTGAAAGTCAGCCAACAGCAAGTTTCGTACGTATGTCGCCATTGTTTCCTTAATAGTTGCCTTTTTTAACCTACACTTACGCCTAATAAAGGGCTCGTCGTCAGTGCCCTCAGCTGGGATCACACCACGACTACCCGCCTGTCATCAGTGTCCTCAGTTGGGTTCACCGTGACTGCACACTTATAGCTATACTTATCATTACAAAGGGCTTGTCACCTCGACTGCCCGTTTGTCATCGGTGTCCTCGGTTGGGTTCACTGTGACTGCTCACTATAACTATACACTTATAACTACTAAAGATATTCAAGAATTCCTATGCAACTTTGGCAGGTCACATTTTAACACCCTGCGTGGGTGTGAACATTCATGTGGCTTCTGTGTAATCTCCAGGAATCCTCAGGGAGGCCCACTGCTCGAGACACACCACAAGGTAATTCAAACACAGCCTCAGATTGCCTCTGCGGGGTCTCAGACTTCCCCCCTTAACCTACCTTAATCTACGGTGCACTTATAAGCTACAGTACATATGTATGTACAGACCCCAGACATATTATGTCCTGTGGGGCCAACAAGCGAGACGTGAGGTCTTAGCAGCATAGTACTGACTGGGAACCAAGCTAGTTCTTGGATTGCTCAAATCTCTTAGAACAGCACAGTCTTAGGGAACCCAGTGTACAACAGATACCCATATTAATCATATAGTACTGACTGGGAACCAAGCTAGTTCTTGGATTGCTCAAATCTCTTAGAACAGCACAGTCTTAGGGAACCCAGTGTACAACAGATACCCACATCACTGCCCTCTCTCACACGACTCAGAGATTATGGTCGTGGATTCAAATGGCGCAGGAAGGAAACTTTCCTGAATGGTGGTACGTCGACACACATTGCAGGAGTGCACAAAACTATCAATATCCTGTCCCATTCCTGGCCAGAAAAAGTCAGCACGGATACGGCCATGGGTTTTCTTTTTGCCCATATGACCTCCTGATGCTAAACAATGACCCCATTCTAACACTGCTTGGCGGTAATTTGCGGGAACGACAAACTGCAGTCGAACCTCGCCCTCTTGTGTTCTTGACTCACGGTAGAGCTGTCCTTGTTTCCGAAGGAACCTTGCTCGTCCACCCCGTGAATTCTTGGTCACTTTACCCTTTTGTTTCTTCCGCACAACAGCAAGGGTCGGGACAGTCTGTTGCTCTTGGACAACATCTTGACTACAAATCAAATCTTGCGGCATCTCAATAGCCACTGGGGCAACACAATTTGGAGCCGTGGCCATGGCTCGTGTTACTGCAGCCGAAGTCTGAGTAGTGACATCTGTGGTGCAACTATACTTGGCACCTGGTATATTGCCTATTATGAGGTCAAATAAAGGTTCTTGCATGACAACTGCAACTGTTGAACCTGTGTAAAAGGGATATGCTACCTGGATATGTGCCTCAGGGAACAATCTCACTGATCCATCAATAAGCTGAGCTTGGATCTGTCTGCCTGTATACTCTTCAGGACGAACAAGACTCTGCCTTACAGTACAACCTGAGGTACCTTGGTCTCTCGGTACATTAACAGAAACACCTCCCACAAACCGTGGCTGAGCAAGGATGGCACTGTTACCTGTGGCAGGGCCTGTGGAGGAAGCGGCCAGCCATTGATAAGGCTACATGGCACACATCTCTTCAAATCTGACAGGAGTATTTGCCTTAGGGATCATACCCGAACTAGATGCATGAGGAGTTGTACTCACGACCTGGGAAACAGGAGCACTGACGGCCTGTGGAGGAGAGTTCACCGTCCAAGGGGGACTAGTGAACTGTGAAGGAGGAGCAGTGCTGGTGGGGACTGCACCATCGTGCGCTTGTTGAGGAATGAAGGCTGCATTCGCCTCCTGCCTCTGATACACTGGGGCTGATGTCGAAAAGGTTTGACCCGGTTGGCAATTGCGTGGGTGATACTGCTGTTGTTTAGGGTACTGCTGCTGGTTGGGATACTTCTGCTGGTTAGAGTACTGCTTGTACCTCTTCCAGTCAGGTTTCTGTGTATTCTGCCCCCGGTCCTTCTGCGGTTTGCCTGGACCATGACCATTATTTTGATAATGGCCTTGATGCTGGGGTTCAGTCTGGGATTGCTTACCAGACTTAGCAGTATCTGTCCTGTTCCAGGACTGCTGCTTACGAGTTTCGTATCCGTACGCACTGAAGAAAGCATCAGCGTTTTCAACCATTTCGGATGCATCCTTCACTTTGGACATCTTCAGCTGGGCCATGAGCTCAGCAATCCACGGCTTTTCCAGCTGTGTGCACAGCACGAGGTCGATCATTCCCTCTCGTGTGCTGGGAGTCTCGTCCTTCTCCATCCATTCGCCTAAATATGCCATGAGACGGTCATGGAACTGAACAGCTGTCTCCTTTTCCTGGAGACGTGCCTTCATGAACTGACTTCTAGCATGATCAACAGTAAGACCGTACGCTTTGATGAGTGCGGTCTTCATCATCTCATATGTGAGATTATCTCCGCGAATTCTATGGAGAATGTCGAGGGCGGGGCCCTCAAACAAGCTAAGGAACTGAAGCCGCTTAGCTGCCTCATCCAGATCGTACAGGTTTGCCATGTCTTCAAAACGAGCTATAAATGGCTCGATTCGCTCGCCTTCCTTGTAAGAGGGAAGCTTGAGACGTGGAGTTGCTAGAAAAGGTGCTGAGAGAGCAGTAGAGGAGTTTGGATTGGCTGCATCCGGTGTGCCTGAAGCCAAGGAGTCCCGCTTAAGCTTAAGCACTTCCAACTCGTGTTCACGTTCTCTCTCTCGCTCTTCGTGCTCATGTTCACGTGCTTGGCCTTCGTGTTCACGTGCTCTCTCTCGTTCCTCGCGCTCACGTTCTTCACGTGCATCGCGCTCAGCACTCTCGTGTTCACCTAGTTCTTTCTCATGCTCGCGCTGCTTTTGATGTTCCTCGCGCTCAATTTTCCGCTCTTCACGGGCGGCATTTTCACGTTGCTGCTTGAAATTGAAGCGCGATAGGACATAATCTCGAATTTCCTGGTGGTTAGTAAGCCCCATATCTTTAGCTTCTTGCACGAATGGACTGGATTCCATTGTGCTTAGTTTTGAGACTGAGTGACAGCTGAGACTGATAAGTAAAAGTGAGTAAGTGATTCAGTAATAATTTCAGGCCAGGAGTTTATCCTGGAATGAGGTTGCCAGATATCAGGGGAAATTTATGTTTTCATCAGAAGATTCCAGGTTCGAATCCTGGCGAGGTCGCCAGATGTCAGGGGAAATTTATGTTTTTATCCTGGCGAGGTCGCCAGATGTCAGGGGAAATTTATGTTTTCATCCTGGCGTGAGGTCGCCAGATGTCAGGGGAAATTCAAGTATTTCAAAGGGATAATGATATTGTATAACTCGAGTATACAATGTATAGCTATGTGTGCTAAGAATGACTATCGAGTCATTTACTAAGAGAGAATAGACTCGTGAAGTTGAGCAGCGATTTCACTTTATGCTGGCTCACTTCGCCAATTCTCTAGAGACGAGAATTTATAGACTTTCTCAACGGAACACAGCAGAGACTAGACGCTCAATTAGGCTGTAATATTGTACCGTTGGCCTCTAAGAAAGTTAGTGTCTCCCCTTGACAATCAAAAATAATAATAATAAAGATAAACAGGATCTTGGCTGAGCCAAACTCCTAGCTAGCACAACGGATTTAAGGATTAATGCCAAAAGCTGGCCTAAGTACCAGTCGTGATTTAATACAAAGAGTTGTGCTAACGTGGAGTAGCAAAACTATATTAAATAAGTGGGAAAATTAAACAGTACTGTTACATTTAACAAAGCTCAAGAAAACGAACTGTAAATTTATTAATTACAAGCAATTCAATTTACGTTACATGACTCCAATTCAAATCCAAGGGAAATGCACTCACTCACTCAGACAAACAGCTAAATATCTCAAAAGCTTAAGCCTAGGTAAAACAAGAAAATACTCATCGGTATGGATGAAACCGAGCTGCTGTGACGATGAACAAGGATTGGTGGGAGCTTTCGGGAACACGCCAACACAAGCTGAGATCTGAAATCGCTAAGAAATCACTCGAGCCTTTTTGAGAGGCGAATCGCGTGGACCGTGTCTACAGACAGACTGAGCTCTCATTTGAATCGACGGCGCGAGAAGCGTGGGAAGGGGCGCGGCGGTGTACAACGGCTCAGAGGAGAACCGACAATTCAAAAATTATCGCTCAGAGGAACGTACCGCCCGCACATATAAACAATTACTCGAGGTAGAATGACGAAAGTTTTGACAGCTTGAGCGAATGCAAGTACACAAGCGGACGGTTTGAGAGAATGAGCGAAACATTGTACATTTCATAATAATTCGTTCCTTCTGCAAAATCACTCGATGTCACGATTTACTTAACATAACATTATGATATAGAAAATTCGTGCCATTATGCCCCCGGAAATATTCAAATTTTACTCTAGTAAAATTTGACATTATATACAGTATATATATATACATCCTAGCTCAGTCACACAAGATTCACACTGTGGTGGGTGTACTATCCTGTTACAGGAGAAAAACATTGTCGCCTGTGAGCGTAAAAACCTACTATTTACGTTAAGGAATGCAAGCTTGAGGGAAATACTCCGAGACGACAGTGAAAAATCCTGGACTCAGGTCAAACTGAGCGAAAGTTTGCTACATTTATATTGACAACTAATTGTTATGTAGCGTGGTGTATGTGATACACGGTGTATGTGTGATAGTTATAGTGTAACTGTACCTACGTGTAAGCAATAATAATAATACATGTCAATGCTATAATAAAGGTGGCGAGGGCAGAGGAGATGAAGAGCCAGCATGCAGCAGACAATCAATGGTCCTGCACATCTTCTTCACCCAACAACTGTACCTGTGGGATGAGTCAAGGTGGAGTATGAATAGTGTCAATGAAAGGATTTGCACTAAATTATAATTTCATCCACCCAGCAATCAATCCACACACAAAAGAAAGTACTCTTTAGCTGAAAGTCAGCCAACAGCAAGTTTCGTACATATGTCGCCATTGTTTCCTTAATAGTTGCCTTTTTTAACCTACACTTACGCCTAATAAAGGGCTCGTCGTCCGTGCCCTCGGCTGGGAACGCACCACGACTACCCGCCTGTCATCAGTGTCCTCGGTTGGGTTCACCGTGACTGCACACTTATAGCTATACTTATCATTACAAAGGGCTTGTCACCTCGACTGCCCGTTTGTCATCGATGTCCTCGGTTGAGTTCTCCGTGACTGCTCACTATAACTATACACTTATAACTAGTAAAGATAGTCAAGAATCCCTATGCAACTTTGGCTGCTCACATTTTAACACTCTGCATGGGTGTCAACATTCATGTGGCTTCTGTGAAATCTCCGGGAATCCTCAGGGAGGCCCACTGCTCGAGACACACCACAAGGTAATTCAAACACAGCCTCAGATTGCCTCTGCGGGGTCTCGGAACTTACCTTAATCTACGATGCACTTATAAGCTACTGTACATATGTATATACAGCCCCTGAGATATTATGTCCTGCGGGGCTAACAAGTGAGACGTGGGGTCTTAGCAGCATAGTACTGACTGGGAACCAAGTTAGTTCTTGGATTGCTCAAATCTCTTAGAACAGCACAGTCTTAGGGAACCTAGTGTACAACAGATACCCACATTAATCATATAGTACTGACTGGGAACCAAGCTAGTTCTTGGATTGCTCAAATCTCTTAGAACAGCACAGTCTTAGGGAACCCAGTGTACAACAGATACCCACATTAATCACTGCCCTCTCTCACATGACTCAGAGATTATGGGCGTGGATTCAAACGGCGCAGGAAGGAAACTTTCCTGAATGGTGGTACGTTGACACACATTGCAGGAGTGCACAAAACTATCAATATCCTGTCCCATTCCTGGCCAGAAAAAGTCATCACGAATACGGCCTTGGGTTTTCTTTTTGCCCATATGACCTCCTGATGCTAAACAATGACCCCATTCTAACACTGCTTGGCGGTAGTTTGCGGGAACGACAATCTGCAGTCGAACCTCGCCCTCGGGTGTTCGTGACTCACGGTAGAGCCGTCCTTGTTTGCGAAGGAACCTGGCTCGTCCACCCCGTGAATACTTGGTCACTTTACCCTTTCGTTTCTTCTGCACAACAGCAAAGGTCGGGTCAGTCTGTTGCTCTTGGACAACATCTTGACTACAATTCAGATCTTGCGGCAATGCAATAGCCACTGGGGCAACACAATTTGGAGCCGTGGCCATGGCTCGTGTTACTGCAGCCGAAGTCTGAGTAGTGACATCTGTGGTGCAACTATACTTGGCACCTGGTATATTGCCTATTATGAGGTCAAATAAAGGTTCTTGCATGACAACTGCAACTGTTGAACCTGTGTAAAAGGGAGATGCTACCTGGATACGTGCCTCAGGGAACAATCTCACTGATCCATCAATAAGCTTAGCTTGGATCTGTCTGCCAGTATACTCTTCAGGACGAACAAGACTCTCCCTGACAGTACAACCTGAGGAACCATTGCCTCTCAGTACATTAACAGAAACACCTCCCACAAACCCTGGCTGAACAAGGAAGGCACTGTTACCTGTGGGAGGGCCTCTGGAGGAAACGGCCAGCCATTGACAAGGCTGCATGGCACAGATCTCTTCAAATCTGACAGGAGTATTTGGCTTAGGGATCGTACCCGAACTAGATGCATGAGGAGTTGTACTCACCATCTGGGGAGCAGGAGCACTGACGGCCTGTGGAGGAGAGTTCACCGTCCCAGGGGGACTAGTGAACTGTGAGGGAGGAGCTGTGCTGGTGAGGACGGCACCATCGTGCGCTTGTTGAGGAATGAAGGCTGCATTCGCCTCCTGCCTCTGATACACTGGGGCTGGTGTCAAAAAGGTTTGTCCAGGTTGGCAATTGCGTGGCTGATACTGCTGTTGTTTAGGGTACTGCTGCTGGATGGGATACTTCTGCTGGTTAGAGTACTGCTTGTACCTCTTCCAGTCAGGTTTCTGTGTATTCTGCCCCTGGTCCTTCTGCGGTTTGCCTGGACCATGACCATTATTTTGATAATGACCTAGATGCTGGGGTTCAGTCTGGGATTGCTTACCAGACTTAGCAGTATCTGTCCTGTTCCAGGACTGCTGCTTACGAGTATCGTACCCGTACGCACAAAAGAAAGCATCAGCGTTTACTACCATTTCGGATGCGTCCTTCACTTTGGACATCTTGAGCTGGGCCATGAGCTCAGCAGGCAACGACTTTTCCAGCTGTGTGTGCAGCACGAGGTCGATGATTCCCTTACGTGTGCTGGGAGTCTCGTCCTTCATCCATTCGCCTAAATATGCCGTGAGACGGTCAAGGAACTGAACAGCTGTCTCCTTTTCCTGGAGACATGCCTTCATGAACTGACTTCTAGCATGATCAACAGTAAGACCGTACGCTTTGATGAGTGCGGTCTTCATCATCTCATACGTGAGATTATCTCCGCGAATTCTGTGGAGAATGTCGAGGGCGGGGGTCTCAATCAATCTAAGGAACTGAAGCCGCTTAGCTGCCTCATCCAGATCGCACAGGTTTGCCATGTCTTCGAAACGAGCTATAAATGGCTCGATTCCCTCGCCTTCCTTGTAAGAGGGAAGCTTGAGACGAGGAGTTGCTAGAAAAGGTGCTGAGAGAGCAGTAGAGGAGATTGGATTGCCTGCACCCAGTGTGCCTGAAGCCAAGGAGTCTCGCTTAAGCTTAAGCACTTCCAACTCATGTTCACGTTCTCTCTCTCTCGCTCCTCACACTCATGTTCACGTGCTTGGCGCTCGTGTTCACGTGCTCTCTCTCGTTCCTCGCGCTCACGTTCTTCACGTGCCTCGCGCTCAGCACGCTCCTGTTCACGTAGTTCTTTCTCATGCTCGCGCTGCTTTTGACATTCCTCGCGCTCAATTTTCCGCTCTTCATGGGCGGCATTTTCACGTTGCTGCTCGAAATTGAAGCGCGGTAGGACAAAATCTCGAATTTCCTGGGGGTTAGTAAGCCCCATATCCTTAGCTTCTTGCATGAATGCACTGGATTCCATCGTGCTTAGTTTTGAGACTGAGTGACAACTGAGACTGATAAGTAAAAGTGAGCAAGTGATTCGGTAATAATTTCAGGCTAGGAGTTTTTCCTGTGAGGTCGCCATATGTCAGGGGAAATTTGTTTTCATCAGAAGATTCCAGATTCGAATGCTGGCGAGGTCGCCAGATTTCAGGGGAAATTTATGTTTTCATCCTGGCGAGGTCGCCAGATGTCAGGGGAAATATATGTTTTCATCCTGGCGTGTGGTCGCCAGATGTCAGGGGAAATTCAAGTATTTCAAAGGGATAATGATATTGTATAACTCGAGTATACAATGTATAGCTATGTGTGCTAAGAATGACTATTGAGTCATTTACTAAGAGAGAATAGACTCGTGAAATCTAGCAACAATTTCACTTTATGCTGGCTCACTTCGCCAATTCTCTAGAGTCGAGAATTTATAGACTTTCTCAACGGTACACAGCAGAGACTAGACGCTTAATTAGGCTGTAATATTGTACCGTTGGCCTCTAAGAAAGTTAGTTTCTCCCCTTTACAATCAAAATTGATAATAATAAAGATAAACAGCATCTTGGCTGAGCCAAACTCCTAGCTAGCACAACGGATTTAAGGATTAATGCCGAAAGTTGGCCTAAGTACCAGTCGTGATTTAATACAAAGAGTTGTGCTAGCGTGGAGTAGCAAAACTATATTAAATAAGTGGGAAAATTAAACACGACTGTTACATTTAACAAAGCTCAAGAAAACGAACTGTAAATTTATTAAATACAAGCAAATAAATTTACGTTACATGACTCCAATTCATATCCAAGGGAAATGCACTCACTCACTCAGACAAACAGCTAAATATCACAAAAGCTTAAGCCTATGAAAAACAAGAAAATACTAATCGGTATGGATGAAACCGAGCTGCTGCGACGATCACCAAGGATTGGTGGGAGCTTTCGGGAAGACGCCAACACAAGCTGAGATCTGAAATCGCTAAGAAATCACTCGAGCCTTTTTGTGAGGCATAGTGCGCGGACCGTGTCTACAGACAGACTGAGCTCTCATTTGAATTGACGGCGCGAGAAGCGTCGGAAGGGGTGCGGTGGCATATAACGGCTCAGAGGAGAACTGACTATTCAAATATTATCGCTCAGAGGAACGTACCGCCCGCACATGAAAACAATTACTCGAGGTAGAGTGACGAAAGTTTTGACAACTTGAGCGAATACAAGTACGCGAGCGGACGGTTTGAGAGAATGAGCGAAACATTGTACATTTCATAATAATTCGTTACTCCCGCAGAATCACTCGATGTCACGATTTACTTAACATAACGTTATGATGTAGAAAATTCGTGACATTATGCCCCTGAAAAAATTCAAATTTTACTCTAGTAAAATTTGACATTATATACAGTATATATATATGCATCCTAGCTCAGTCACACAAGATTCACACTGTGGTGTGTGCACTATCCTGTTACAGGAGAAAAACATTGTCGCCTGTGAGCGTAAAAACCTCGTATTTACGTTAAGGAAAGCAAGCTTGAGGGAAAAACTCCGAGATGACAGTGAAAAATCCTGGACTCAGGTCAAACTGAGCGAAAGTTCGCTACATTTATATTGACAACTATTTGTTATGTAGCATGGTGTATGTGATACACGGTGTAGGTGTGACAGTTGTAGTGTAAGTGTACCTACGTGTAAGCAATAATAATAATACATGTTAATGCAATAATAAAGGCGGCGAGGGCAGAGGAGATGAAGTGCCAGCGTGCAGCAGACTATCAATGGTCCTGGACATCTTCTTCACCCAACAACTGTACCTGTGGGATGAGTCAAGGTGGAGTATCAATAGTGTCAATGAAAGGATTTGCACTAAATTACAATTTCATCTACCCAGCAATCAATTCACACACAAAAGAAAGTACTCTTTAGCTGAAAGTCAGCCAACAGCATGTTTCGTACGTATGTCGCCATTGTTTCCTTAATAGTTGCCTTTTTTAACCTACACTTATGCCTAATAAAGGGCTCGTCGTCGGTGCCCTCAGCTGGGATCGCACCACGACTACCCGCCTGTCATCAGTGTCCTCGGTTGGGTTTACCACGACTGCACACTTATAGCTATACTTATCATTACAAAGGGCTTGTCACCTCGACTGCCCGTTTGTCATCGGTGTCCTTGGTTGGGTTCACCGTGACTGCTCGCTATAACTATACACTTTTAACTAGTAAAGGTAGTCAAGAATCCCTATGCAACTTTGGCAGGTCACATTTTAACACCCTGCATGGGTGTGAACACTCATGTGGTTTCTATGTAATCTCCGGGAATCCTCAGGGAGGCCCACAGCTCGAGACACACCACAAGGTAATTCAAACACAGCCTCAGATTGCCTCTGCAAGGTCTCGTACTTCCCCCCTTAACCTACCTTAATCTATGGTGCACTTATAAGCTACAGTACATATGTATGTACAGACCCCAGACATATTATGTCCTGCGGGGCCAACAAGCGAGAAGTGGGGTGTTAGCAGTATAGCACTGACTGGGAACCAAGCTAGTTCTTGGATTGCTCAAATCTCTTAGAACAGCACAGTCTTAGGGAACCCAGTGTACAACAGATACCCATATTAATCATATAGTACTGACTGGGAACCAAGCTAGTTCTTGGATTGCTCAAATCTCTTAGAACAGCACAGTCTTAGGGAACCCAGTGTACAACAGATACCCACAT
>JAGKTI010036069.1:0-11137 GCA_018397915.1 Birgus latro | reverse complement strand
TGAGATAAGAAACAATGAATGACCACCAGAAATTTCAAAAAATGATTTTTTTTTCAAAGATCTCGCACGAGCCTCAAAGTTTATAATTTTCGATAATGTGATTTTCGTCATTTTTCACGTGTATTATCAACATTTCAACACTTATCCTTTTAATTACAAACACACACTAACACACACACATCACGATGGTAAACATAATAAGAAATGAAATATATACCTGGGAGCACACTAAAAACTTCACACTTTCACCAGTGAACTCTTCTTAACCCTTTAACGTACGGATAAATTATATTAAGTCTCATGGCTCATGGTTTTACGCACCCGCGCGCGCCACTAAGCCGCCCTCGTGATGCAAATAACACGTATTCTAGCCTTATTTTTTGGCACCCAAACCTCTATATATTTCCATGAAACCCACATCATCTTATTCGCCGATGTTTGTTCTAGCTGATAAGCTAAAAAAAAAAAAAATACGAATAAAAGTACGACTACATTAGGCCGCTGTGAATAAACATTATTTCGGAACATCCATCTCACTTCCCAACATCGTCGTTCGAATGTTCTCCATCATACAGAAAAATGTTAAAAGTTTTGATAGAGAATTTTATTAGCTTTCTATTGATGTATGTCCAGTTGTGATGCGATTTGTAGTTTTCGAGAAAATAGCCAAAAACTAAAAGTCATCATTAAAAGAAAAAAAAAATTGTTCAGGGAGCTCTACCGCAAGAGTTTTCTCACACAGCTTATGTTTTTATCACATAATCTTGTGAAGAATTTCATGAGCTTTCTCAGGACCCTGCCGATTTTTGATACACCTCATAGTTTCCGAGTAAATCGCAAAAAACTACAGGGTACTCACGGCCGAGGTGAACTTCCCTCATGCACGCATAATAACCTCCTACGTAACAACAACTTCTCATTAGGGAAATTACATAGTTATATCCTGTAACGACGTAGAATTCACTTATCTTTATCATGATTCTTACAGGAAATCGGTATGTCCAATAGTTTTCGAGTAAATGGACGACAAAGATAGAATACTCTTACTCGCCCTCAAGAGAGATAAAAACACTCAATTTCCCTGCCTCACGAACACCTACATATTTTCGCTCGTTAGGTTTTATTATTCAATTTTTTTTAACTCAAATTATACACATGAAATATCATAAACTTTTTGATAGTGCTCTCAGAAACTCAACATGACCACTAGTCTTTTTGCTAGGTACTGATACTGAAGCTGAACTTTCTTCCATCTCATATGTGTATATGTGAAAAACAATACTTGTGTAAAAAATATAGAAATGTAGAAACAGGTTAATATACAAATCAACAAAATATGGATAACTCACTTGTTCCATAGGTGTTCTGCTGCTGGCAGAACTTGAAGGATTTGAAGATGAGTTATGTAGTGTGTGTGTGTATTTACCTAATTTACCTAATTGTGATATACAGGAAATGAGCTACGCTCGTGGGGTCCTGTCTCTGTTTCTCAATAAGTCAAATTTAGCTTTAAACTCGTTTAAGTTTTTAGACTGGACGATCTCTTCGTCCAGTCTGTTCCACAGGTCTGTGCATCTATACGGAAAACTATATTTCTTGATGTCCTTCAAGCAGTGCAGCTTCTTCAGTTTCAGTCCATGTCCTCTTGTTGCTCTCGTATCCCATAAAAACAGATCTTCTCTATCAATTTTATCTACTCCCATCATGGTCCTGAACACTGCAATCATGTCACCCCTCTCTCTCCTTTCCTCTAAGGATGGCAGATCCAGCCTTTCTAGCCTCTCACTATATGACAGATCTGCCAAACTGGGGACCATCTTGGTTGCTGTTCTTTGTATTCTCTCAATCTTGTTTATATCTTTCTTTTTGTGTGGGGACCACACTACTGCCGCATATTCTAACCTGGGGCGGATCATGGCCACTATCAGTTTTTTCATCCTCTCTTCATTCATGTAATGGAATGCCACTCTTATGTTGGTCAAGAGTTTATATGTCTCTCTAACTATCTTGTTGATGTGTTTTTCAGGTAACAAACTATCCTGGATCAGCACCCCTAAATCTTTCTCTTCTCTTGCTTTTGTGATTGGTTCATTACCCATCATATAATTCAGTGATGGTCTCTTGGTGCTTTTACCCATTTCCAATATTTTACATTTTTTTGCGTTGAATTTCATTTCCCACATCCGGCTCCAGTCATGTATCCTATCCAGATCCTCCTGCAGCATTCTACAGGCCCCTTCAACCTCTACCTTCCTCAAGATCTTGGCATCATCAGCAAACAGGCTTGCATAACTGTTTACTCCATCTACCATCTCATTTATGTAAATCAGGAACATTACTGGCACCAACACCGAGCCATGTGGGACACCACTTGTTACTTCTCTCCATCCAGACATCCTGTCCTTTATTACTGTCCTCATTTGTCTGTCTCTCAAAAAGTCTTTCATCCATTCCAGGAGGTTACCCTTCAGTCCTCCTATATGCTCTAGTTTCCACATTAGTCTCATATGGGGTACCTTGTCAAAGGCCTTCTCCAAATCTAAATATACACAATCCACCCAACCGTCTCTCTCCTGCAGCACATCAATTGCTCTTGAGTAAAAGCTCAACAAGTTGGAAACACATGACCTTCCACTTCTAAATCCAAATTGACTTTCAGTCAAAATATTCATCTCTTCCAGATATTTTATCCACCTATCTTTCAGAACCTTCTCGCACAATTTTGCAACCATGCTGGTTAGGGACACTGGTCTATAGTTCAGGGGTTCTTCCTTGTTTCCTCCCTTGTAAATTGGTACCACATTTGCTCTCTCCCATTCCCGAGGCACTTTCCCTTCTTCCAGCGAACACACAATTAAACTGTGAATCTTATCTGCCAGTTGGTCTCTGCATTCCTTCAGTACCCAAATTGAAATTCCATCTGGTCCTGGGGCTTTCCTTACATCTTGAGTTTCCAGTAATTTGTACACTTCCTGCACTTCCACTTTTATATCTTTTATCACTACACTCCTAGTCACTCCCTCCCCCTTCACAAACTCCCCTTCATTAGTAAAAACTGATTGGAAACGTTTGTTCATTATTTCAGCTTGCATTGCCGTATCATTATAGACCTCTCCTTCTACTTTCAATTTGGTGATTCCTTCCTTTTGTTTCAATTTGCCATTAACAAATCTATAAAACAATTTGGGTTCATCCTTACATTTGTCGATTATACCTTTTTCAAAGTTTCTTTCTTCCTCTCTACGAATTCTTGTATATTCATTTCTAGTTCTTTTATATTCTTCCTTTGTTCTGTTATTACCTCTCTTTCTCCATTTGTTCCTCTCTTTTTTTGCTATAATACACCTTCTATTAAACCACTCCTTTTTCCTGTATTCTTTCCCACTTACTCTTGGAACATATTTATCCACTCCTGAATTATAGAGGTCTAGAAAGATATCCCACTTCCTCTGAATCTCTCTTGTTTCTCTGAATTTTTTCCAATCTGCATTTTCAAAACATTTACTCAATTCCGTGTGTGTGTGTGTGTGTGTGTGTGTGTGTGTGTGTGTGTGTATGTGTGTGTTGCATATTCGTTCTCTCCTCCTTGCACTTCGTTTGCCTAACACATGCGATGCACACAAAAAATTTCTCCACGAACATTTGCTGCACTATGTACGTATATAAGTCATATATGTGTCGTGTGTGGCATATTTTCTTGTCTCTGATCATTGCGTAAACTTTCTGCTGTCAGTCAATGCACGCAATATTTCTCGGTGAACACTTGCTGCACTATTTTATACATATATTTCACAATGAACCATTATGCAATATAAAACACTATCACATGATTCCATCCCAGTCTCCTCTGTTATTCGCTTCCTTACTGTATGGCGTACAAGACTGCCTGTTCCCTTAGCAACTAATGCATATGTCTATACTTCTCTATGGCATAACATAATGCCTGCTATGGTAGGTCAGTTATTTCACTAATCCACTAATCCAAGCACTATATGTTTCACAAATATAAGTAATGCCTTCACTATAAAGGAAAAATACATTATATTCGGGCAGGGTGAGAGTGAAAACCCCGCTATAACAAACCAGACTCCTGCCTCTAGGCCTAATGGCTGATAACGGGCCCCAATGCTTTACAAACAATATATCTATATTCAATAGACACAATCACTTCACAGTCAAAACACTGTATAATCGCAGTATTTCAATAATGGCTACAGCCTCAGGTGGGAAGGGTAAAATGGCGGATTTAAAGGGACAACACAACACAACACGACCCTGCTGCTTGGCTGCTTGTGGAGCACTGAGTTTTATCACTATGAAGAGGCCCATATGAGCCACTGCAGTGTTGCCAAGGTCTTACCTTGGGAGAGACACACGCCTACTAGTATGCACCAAAATTTGACGCAAATTGACCGAAAACTTAATTTTTGGTGAATTTTGTTTCGCTTTTTCACGCGATTTGCGTTCCATGTGCTTCTATGTGCCCAGCCACATGGAACACAAATCACAGTTGCATGTGCGAAAGGGTTAAAATGCTGGACTTTCTGACAATGCTGCTTCAGTACTTGCAAGATACCTTGGAGCTGGCGTTCATCTTTTGTCAGGGTGTTGCAGTAGTCCCATCAGTTTTATGCCCCTCTCTGCAACATCATTAGTGACCTGCACAGTTTTGATGAATGCATCCAGTTGCTAAAATTTTTCATCATCTTTCCATTCACCTGCTGGTTTGTTCAGCCATTCACCACAGGCTTTGAGATGCTCGATTACCAACCAGCTGGAATCGTCAATTAAATCAGGAAGTTTGGTATCGTCATGAATGATGACAGGTTCAGTGGTGTACTCAGTCGGTACAGGGAAGGTAACAAGTCATGTCGCCATCTGCTCTTATGTCATCACTCACCTTTTCACTACATAGGGCTAAGATGACAGTTTGTGGTCTTAATTACAAGAGATGTCTGTGAAGGACATTCAGTGCTGCACCTGCAACTTCCCAATCAACTTTCTGAAACCTTTGGCGGTAGCTCAAGAGTTGTAAATCATTAACCAGTACATCCATTGCTGAGTGGGTTGAAAGCCAAGACAGAACGTATATTCATGTGATAAGCACCACAATCCTCTTCAAGTGAACATTCACATCATACT
This sequence comes from Birgus latro, assembly GCA_018397915.1. Classification (NCBI taxonomy): domain Eukaryota; kingdom Metazoa; phylum Arthropoda; class Malacostraca; order Decapoda; family Coenobitidae; genus Birgus; species Birgus latro. The sequence goes on along the minus strand of JAGKTI010036069.1, from coordinate 5,995 downwards.
CCAGCTGCATCTCCTTGCCGAACATGACTAGCTTGGTGTAGTAGATGACCTAAAAAAAGCACCACTTGTTATCATTCACATAGTTTTATTCCCATTTTAAAAATTTCATGACTACTCATATTCAGTACTCACCTTGGCCATCCACTGTGCGTGGTAGTATGCTCCTGGCTGCAGCAATCACACGCCTCTGCAAAGTTCTTCCCCCAACACAGTGAGGGTTATCTCTACCATTTCTCTGTAATCATCTCTGAGAAAATCAATTTGGATCCTCAGAAAATCAACAGAATTTTCTCTGAGTTTGCAAACCCATTCGGATTCATTGAGATCTTCCAGAGAAATACTGTGGTAGATCAGAAGGGTAAACTCATTCCTTCTGTCAGAAAAAAAAAGAGAGATTATATACTTTGTTAGGTAATGTCTGATAACCACGCAACCAAGCATAAAAACTGTCACACAAAAACTCACTTTTCTTTAAAAGGTACAGAAAAGAAAATCGATGGGAGCCTGGGTCATGCCGAACAGTGTGCACTCAGCTGCACAGATTACCAACTCCATCATATGATGGCGGGAAGCAAGTTGGAGTAATGGTCGACCAAGCATATGCTCCAGTCGTGTGACTGCTCCTTGAACTTTTCCAGTGTTGTGTAGATATTATATAGGCATTAGTATATATCTCTTAACACAATGTGCAGGATGTAGTGTCTGATTTCACATGATATCTGTACACAGTCTGTTGTCCTAGACTATTAAGAATCCTAACATATGATGTTTCTCAAAATATCCTCTTAGTCCAAACAGCCAAGAAACCCACGATGTATTCAAACACGGGGAAGCCCACAGGAGATCAATTAGACACTACTACCTTACCTAAACATCCTTTCCCACCTGTATATAATGGCAGAGAGAAGCCCTTCACAGCAGAAAGAGAGAGAGAAGGGGATAGAGAATGCCCGAGCACAATTAGGGCAGAATAAGGAGAAAGGGGAGACTGGCTGTCACGCTAAGATCGTTGTAAATCGCTATCAAGATAAATGTACAATAAAACTCAGTAACCCAAGAGTCCTGTAACTCACCTTCGTTGATAATACGGCTCACGACTTTATTCTGGTTGTATTAAATAACCCATCATCGACTTCCTAACAAGGACCTCCGACCACGTTACCGAGAGTTGTAAGCAGTTGTATTGAAGCATAGTCCAGTAACATTTTCTTCGCATCCCCATTCTTCTAAAGCACTCATTGTTGCACGAGCTTGAGACAGCCCAGTGCCATCAGATGTTGGAGTCACCGATAGAAGCTTTTCTCCTTCACAATTGTCACCGGAAATCAAGTTTGCTCGACGGTGTTCTGATGTTCCAGCAGAGTCCTGTAAAGTAGATACATGTCAAATAAGCTTATATCAGCTTCTAGAAACTTGAATGTCTACGTCAAATTCCATTCATCCATTCAAGAAGTAAACATTTTGCATATGTACTGTTATTAGTTTGCCATCCCAATGGACGGTTACGTGGTCAGGAGGCTTGAAAGACTTTTTGACCGCAGCTGTTACCTCAGACCGATGCATGCATCATTCACGCGTATTAGTCTCTCATGACAGGATGAACTCATTCAAGTCCACTGGAGGATCTCTTGCTTTCAGCACGGCAACGACGATTCATGTTACCTGAAAACATACACCATTGTTGTTCCTCCATAAACATAAGCTGAATTTGGTTAAGCATAAGCGCACAAATCTGAAACATTTTTAAGTGTATCGATCAGCAGTATATTCATTCATCTAGTGTTGAATCAAAATCAGCAATATCTTACCTGGTTGTTAAACAGTTTAAAGTGATCAGCCACTTGAACGACGCCAGGAGATTTCAATATGTGGTGGGGCAGGTGAATGGTTACAGTATCACCACTCCGGCTGGGCTGAATCATGTCTTCATGTGAACTCTCCAAACCACCCTGGCTAGTGTATGATTTGGTGTCTGAAAATTCACTTATCAGCATGTCTTCAGGTATTGGCCACTGTAATTCACTTTTCCTGGTCTCTTAATTTCTTTTGCTGTGCCGTAAGTGCAAAAACTTTTCCACTCACAGTCGCCTGTCTCTCATTTTTCTTGTCTTTGTAGAAACGTATATATATTTTTTTTTTTTTTTGCTCTGACAATAGTCTATTCACATGTATTTCTTCGATAGCATCGTGAGCACTAATGTCACAGAGTTTGTCCAATTCCTCTTGGAATTTTTCACTTTTGATGTTTGCATCATTTGTCCTTTTTCTGCTTTTCTATAGAGCATGCCAGTTCTCCCAAAGACTCTTAAAGTTTCCTTCATACTGTTTTTGACTAAGCGTATTGATATGAGCCATTAGCCAGAAGTGTAAAACATCTTGAACAGCGTCGAATTGCAGTTCTGTGTTCAGATGCCTGAATTTTGTTGAATAGTAACTTAGGAACCTGCCTGGCTGTAGGAAGTCGTGATCCATTAATAGAACTTGAAGGATATCCTACTAAAAACACTTCCTTGTCGGGTCTTAACAACAAAGTTTTTCTACCAGTCTTATTTCCACTCGGTTGCTCTGTCTCTGGTTGAGGTGACGAGATCCTTGCGCTTCTTGTCTTCATGGGATTATCCATCTCCATTTCACAATACTGAAAGTAGAAACACACAGAAAAAAATATATGATTTTCATAAGATTCACAAGATTTTATAAGATTTTCAAACCCAACACAATATGCTCAGATAATTGTCAGCAGTTTAAATTATAAACTTTGAGGCTCATGTGAGACCTTTGAAAAAAAATTCAAAAATTTACTCTAGTGATCATATGTTGTCTCTTATGCCAAATAATGTGATAAAACATGTCCGGGGCAAATAAAAAAATAGTTGATTTTTGAGTCACCCTAATATATATATATATATATACCGTATAGTGTGTGTGTGTGTGTGTGTGTGTGTGTGTGTGTGGAGTTAAAGAGGAAAGCATTTTTTTTGGTTGTTATTCTACTTTCCAAATATTTTCAGCTTTCGTCCCTAATAATCTTTCTTCGTTGGAGTGAGTGAAAACTAACTCTCCAAAGTAGTTCACTTTTATTCGACGTTTCGTCTACAGACGGACATCATCAGGAATGGAAAGTCCACAACCACATCTGGGAGTGAAGTATGTTTAGAAAGATACGTGTGGAGCAAATGAATACTTAATTTAAAGGTACTGAACATCAAAAATAATTTAAGTATACCTAAATAACAGTTTTCTATATTCTTTATACAAGGGAGTGTAAGGGAGATAAATTTGCACTCATAGAATTTTTGGAATTTCACACCGCTGTAACACCAGTGTAAGGGAGAGAATTTTAGGTTCCCTTAAAAGGAACATGATCTATCAAAATATCACACCGCATAACCACCAGTGTAACAATGACAATTTTAGCTACGTTATAAATCAAAATCCCACTGCTTACCCACCAGTGTAAGGGCGCGCTACTTTTCCACTCATAATGAAGATAATCTAGAGTTATTAAAGAAGGCCTCGTTATTTGATTGGCACTTGGAAGAAATAACTACAGGTAGTAGTAGAATTAATTTGGTATGCTGCCACCACCCAGCGATTGCCAGGAAAAAAAAAGAAAGAACAAAAAGAAATTAGTCCCGTACAATGTAAGAGGGGACAATGAGGCCTAGGACAGTATTCAGGGTAGCGTGAGAAAAAATATCTGAGAGCGTGGATTTTATAGATAGTAACATGCCTTGCAGGCCACTCGGTCTCATAATCAACTTCCCAGAGGATTTATACCAAACACATACGAAAAGTATACTTATCTATATTATTATCCTAAATTTACATAAGATGAAATAACCTACGAACAAGAAATAGTTTCTAGAACATAATAATACTTCAGTCTCTGATACCACCAGATTATCTGAGGGAATGGAAGCTCTCTTCTCCACAGATTATAAATCAACTGACTCACATATCACGATACAAAAGTAATTATAAGAGATTACCACCACAGAAGTACCTTGGGCTTTACACTCAACAGATGTTGATTATACTGCTCACATAAGAATTACTCGCCCGATACCTACACACATTATATTAAGAATACACTCAACTCGACCTCTTAACTCAACACGAGGTCCACATGTGTAATAGAAAATTACAACCTCAGGAGAGACTTACATAACCACGGTCTCAAAAGGACTCGTAGTATTTCCCAGGTTTACAACGTGTTACAAGGTTTACTCTAGGTTAATTTAATCACCCCTATTAACCATGGGTTTTCACAATATGACATATCTATGTAAAAATTATCAGATGCCCAAGAATATTTTAATATATATTGTCACAGCGCTTGCAATACTCTGCATGATAGAGAAATACAACACTCCGCATCTCACTCGCTTTTAACCAAAATATTTCACTTCATGAATAAAGGGCTTACTAAGTGGACCAGAGAAATACAACACTCCGCATCTCACTCGCTTTTAACCAAAATATTTCACTTCATGAATAAAGGGCTTACTAAGTGGACCATACGACATCATATTCGACAACTATGTATAAGAAATGAACTAAGTGGAAATGTGTAAGGGCATTAGCATTTAGGACTGCGAGACATGATGACGCCACACCAAATCTGTGGAACGTCCATCTGATTTTAAATCTCAGCTCGAAGTCATATAAAAGTATTGGAAAATTTTATCAGACAACTTACTTTATATATTGTTAGAATGAAAACTGATTATTGTGACCTATGGGGGAAAATACAGTGAATTTACTCTAGACCATACCTGTGGAACGTCCGTCTAGTATGAAATCTCAGCTCGAAGTGACGGCTTGCGGCAAGGACGCTCCGGGATTCCTGCGATGTTCTTACAAATGGTTCTGGCTTCGACTTATTACTCTACAGTTAACTTATTATACAATCATCAAGGAATTTGCAACAAGGAATTTTCACTCTCCTCTACTTGGACAAAATGACTTATGATGATTTAAATTTTGTGGCAGTAACAGGTCTAACAGTTTAAACGATGCCTAAACTCACGCGTTGACATAATTAATACCAGGCGTCGCCCTTTGTCTGGCCACATGATCTAGCGACAGTGAAAAATAAATTAATTTTGCGGCTAACAATGACCATAATCAATAATCAGACTTTACCTAAGCTCATAGACACTATTATTTAGTACAACAAGATGATAAACACAAAATCAACTACAAAATTCTGAATTCCAAGTATAAATCCAACTCATCGCAAATTTTAATCTCGAATCAACTTTCCTCGCCTCTTTATCAAAAACAGACATGAATTTGCGAGTCCAACCTGCTCCACACGGTCTTACATGTTAACAATATTACTCCCCTACTACTCTTTAACTAAGATCAAGCCCAAAAAGAGAATTACAAGGTCCACTTCCCATACATTGCATCGATCTAAACAGGGTCCAGAACTACACTTACACCATACATAAACTAACGTAAATACACTTATATTACACTTACACTATACTTATACTAACTTATATTACTTATATTTATGTTACATACAAAATTTACAGCATTACAGGAGTACACAAAAGGAAGGGCACATGGTATATATACAACATGCTTAAGTAGCTAGAATAATGAATGATTTTATTTTCCTCAAAAAACACACACAAAATCTTTTTGAATATACTTTTTACTTAAATTACAGGAAATTATATGTACGGAAGGTATAATAAAAATTATACATACACTAATCTCTGCAGTATAGCTATTCGATATTTCAAGCTAATAAAGTACTTATAAATACTAAAACACCATGCATTTAAAGATCTTATACAGGAAAGATACGTGAAGACAGGGCAGATGACACAATGTGTACATCATACAATATTCCAGAGCTAAAACTAAACGTGTGTTGTTCCTACAGCTGTCTCAATACCCGACACACAGGTTGGGGGAAGTGGGCAAGGCTAGACAGAATGCGAGCCAGTATCAAGAAGCAAGTACAGAAAAATACTAC
>JAGKTI010036068.1:0-11137 GCA_018397915.1 Birgus latro | reverse complement strand
TAGCGAATCCACCGGTAGCGACAGGAAAGAAACTATCTCATAGCGATTAGTGCTGCACAGTTAGCGAAAATCCGCTAGGTATTTACCACGTAGCGAGCAGGTGGGCAGAGTTGCCAAGGTCGGAACCTGATTCAAAAGCAATACTGGGCGAATATCATCTGATCTGATCTGATTGCTGATGGTGTATGCAAGGCGACCTTCATTTATAGCAGGTGATGGGCAGAGTTGCCAAAGTCGGACCCCGGTAACACTGACAGTGAGTGCGAGTCTATCCCCATGCTGATGGTGCACAGTTAGCGAAAATCCGCCCGGCATTTAACACGTAGCTACCAGGTGGGCAGAGTTGCCAGGGTCGGAACCTGATTCAAAAGCAATACTGGGCGAATATCATCTGATCTGATCTGAATGCTGATGGTGCATGGGAGCCGATCTTCATTTGTAGCGGGTGGATGGGCAGAGTTGCCGAGGTCGGACCCTGGTAACACAGACAGTGAGTGCAAGTCTATCCTCAGTCAGTTCATTGACCCATTGCCTATCCATGAGCCATGCATTCATTCAACCTTCAGTCTCTCCAATGTTAAAGTTTTTTGTGACCTTCCATTTATTGTCTGGGGACTGAGTGCTCTGTTATCATGGGTTCAACTTCGGAGGCTGGCCCAAGTGATGGTGGTGGCCCAGGGAAAAAACAGGAAGTGCAGGTAGTGTAAAAGTGACAAAAAAGGTCAGAGAATACATGCGTGGCAAGCCAAAGAAACAATATAGCGTGAGGCACAGAGACAAGCCCTTTTGAATGCCTCGTCAGACGAAGAGGATGATGTCGACATGCCCCCTGTTCAGCTCGAGGAGGACCTATATGATGGTGGGAAAGATGAGGAAACAGAGGTCCATCGCATCGAGATTGAAGTTCGTTTGCATGTGTTACGACGTGAGGGACAAGAGAAAGATGAGGGATGAGAGATGGAGAGTGAGCAGAGTCAGGTCCGTGGTCGCTAGGTTGCTGCGGTACAATAACCACCAAGCACGATAGTAATTTCAACAATAAATAGCAAAAATGATTTAAAAATTGTTTATCCATTTGCATGTTAAGTTTATTTTATTAGTGTTCACAGTAGGAATGTGGGGTTTCATTGGAGTGTAGTACAGGTATTTATTTTTTCGCAGCTCTGGCAGGGATGAGAGCTAGAGAGTGAGCAGAGTCAGGGCCGTTGTCACTAAGCTGCTGCAGTACAATAACAACCAAGCACGACAGTAATTTCAACAATAAATAGCAAAAATGATTTAAAAGTTTGTTTATCCATTTGCATGTTAAGTTTATTTTATTAGTGTTCACAGTAGGAATTTAGGGTTTCATTGGAGTGTAGCACAGGTATTTATTTTTGAGCGGCTCTAGCAGGCTGCTACGGTACAGTAACTACAATTGATAACAATATCATCGTCATCAGCCATTGAGGTCCACTCCAGGACCGGCCTGTAAGTGGCACTCAAAATGAATTAAAAGTAAGTTTGTTAATCTTCTTTGAATATGTAATATACTATCTTATTACTGAAGAAATATGATGTGATATTAATGGTTAATGGAGGAAATTAGGGATATACCTGAAGGAGTCAGGACCGTAGTTCATTGACCCATGTGAAAGTATGTATCTGAAGCTTTTCTTATAACTAATCTCCAAATATCTCTCTCCTACCAAATTTTACAGTTTTAAATTTTTCCTTTACCTTTCCTTTTCTCTTGGGGGAAGGCCAGTATCTAAGCGATACTGACGGGTGGAAGGTCAACCTCCCCTCAGTTACCCCAAGAAGAAGAAGATTGTTTGTTTATCCACACACCGCGCATCCATTCAACTTGTCACAGTCTCTCGCCATTGTTAAAGTTTTTTGTGACCTTCCATTTATTGTCTGGCTACTGAGTGTTCTAATATCATGGCTTCAACATCGGGGGCTGGCCCAAGTGGTGGTGGTGGCCCAGGGAAAAAACAGTTGAAGTGCTGGTAATGTAAAAGTGACCGAAAAGGCCAGACAGTACATGCGTGGCAAGCCAAAGAAACAATACTGCATGGAGGAAAAAAAAAAGATAATTTTTTGAATACTGTATGTAGTATATGTTTATCTTATTACAGTACTGTACTGAAGAAATATGATGTGATACTGATGGGTAATGGAGGAAATTAGGGGTATAACTGAAGGAGTCCAGGACTGTATTAATTTTTTTAGGTAAGAAGTTTGCCCCTCGGGTAGCAATTTCATGGATAGCGGCCATTTTGGTGGACTAATAAGGTCGCTATCCAAGAGGCCTCACTGTACAGTACTCTCCCTACTATCCGGACGCCCAATAACCGGACACCCCGTTGTCCGGACATTGTTGGCTGGGACGTTCAGACCCAAAAATGCCCAAAAATTGGAGGGGGTAATCGATTTTTTTCGACCCGTAAGTTTGAATTTGGATGGCCAGCGCCAAACAGCTGTGTTTACTATCCCTTCCTGCTCCCCAGGCTCCCCTTCCCTTCCCCCCAGTTCTCTCTCAACCGCCGTCATGGGTAAGCGGTTGTCGGGATGGTTGGCAGTATTGTTCGTTTTGTTAAACAGTCATAATTCACAGTGCTAAGGATTAAGTGCAGTTAAACACTGGATTACTCTACATGCTTCAAGAGCATTTTCACCACTGTCAAGAGCCTTAGAGGTGGGGGTAATATTTGTAACAGCTGCCACGGACATGTAAGTAAACTGTCAACTGCCAAATATTTTCCATAATCACTTCTAAAACCTCATTCTCTGGTTACATTTTATTTACTTCATGCTTTGTGTCCCATATTTGAGTGCATAGGCTGTGAAAAAGGTGATTTTCATAGTGATTACCATGTCTTTTACCTACATTCACTATGCTGTCAGGTGGTGAACATATTTGCCATACTCACCTCAGGATCACCATTTTTCTGGTAAAATTTCTCTTATTTCATGCTTCATGTCCCATATTTGAGTGCGTAGACTATGAAAAAGGTGAGTATCATAGTGATTTTCGTGTCTGTTACCTACGTTCACTATGCTGTCAGTTGAACATATTTGCCATACTCACCCCTGAATCATCATTTTCTGGTTAAAATTCAGTTAATTCATGCTTTGTGTCTATTATTTATGTGAATGGGGTCTTAAATAAGTGCTATACATGTCCAGTAGGGAGGTAGGGAGGTGGTTTTCTGATTTAGGTTAGGTTAGGGTCAGGAATGACCGGTGCTGGAGCTTCAGGGCCCAGTATCCGGACATAACCACTTACCAGACATGCCCAGATACTGGGGTGAGGTTAGTCACTGACCTGATAAATATGATTATATATATGAGTATGTTGTCCCAGATGATTGGCTGAAGAGTGTAATTGTAAATGTGTACAAAGGGAAGGGTGATGCCCTGGAAAGGGGAAATTACAGAGGTATAAAGCTCTTAGATCAGATAATGAAAGTAATGGAGAGAGTTCTAGAAGGTATGATTAGAGAAAGAGTGAATATCGATGAGATGCAGTTTGGGTTTATGCCAGGCAGGGGGACCACTGATTCCATATTCATTGTTCGACAGCTTCAGGAAAAATATATTGGTAAGAAAAGGGAATTGTATTTTGTTTTTGCCAGAGATCGAGCAGCGTGGAGAGCCGCCATTAGGTGACCAAGGCCGACACATGCAAGCATGTTGGAGCCTTCAAAAACGAAATGAAACAATCTGGAAAAGGCCTTTGACAAAGCCTATAGAGAGGTGGTGAAGTGGGCAATGAGATCGCTGGGGTTGGAAGAGTGGCTGGTTAGGGTGGTTATGGCCATGTATGTGGGTGCTCGCACCCAGGTAAGAGTGAACGGAGTTTTGAGTGATGAGTTTTCCGTGAATGTTGGTGTGCATCAAGGGTCAGTTTTGAGTCCCTTGTTGTTTATCATGGTGCTTGAACCCCTCTCACATGACTTCAGAGATGGACTCCCATGGGAGATGCTGTATGCTGATGATTTGATGTTGATTGCAGAGAATGAAAAGGAGGCGGAGGAAAGATTTAAGAAGTGGAGAGATGGTATGGGGCACAAGGGCTTAAGGGTATATGCAGATAAAACAAAAGTGATGATATCTAGGGTTGGTGGCGGTACAATCAGAGGAGAGGGAGAGTGGCCATGTGCAGTTTGCCACATGGGTGTGGGAAGTAATTCCATCTTGTGTAGTGTTTGTGATATATGGGTGCACAAGAGATGTAGTGGTATTAGAGGTAGACTGCAAGATAATGCTGATTTCATGTGTGTGGCGTGTCGGGGAGAGCAGGTGGAGATTGTTAGGTGTGAGAGGGTTGAACTTGCAGGTGAGTCTCTTGAGTGTGTGGAGGAGTTTTGTTATTTGGGAGACATGTTATGTGCCGGAGGTAGGGCTGGAGTTAGCTCGGTTGCTAGGGTGAGAAGTGGTTGGCAGAAGTTCAGGGAGCTGTTGCCTCTCCTGACATTGAGATGACTTTCCTTACGTGCTAAGGGGTCTTTGTATGCAGCATGTGTTAGGAGTGTGATGCTGTATGGTAGTGAGACCTGGGCAATAAAGGAAGAGGATATTCGCAGGTTTAATTGTACAGAAATGACAATGATTAGGTGGATGTGCAGTGCGTCCCTGCGTGCAAGGCCTGGGGGGCTGGGTTTACGATGGAAGAGTTGAGAGGTAGGATGGGACTGGAGTGTTTTGGTGTTGTGATGAGGAGAGGTAGGCTGAGGTGGTTTGGACATGTGGAGAGGATGGGGGATGATAACTGGGTACAGAGGGTGAGAAGTGTTAATATTGGTGGAGGGGTAGACCGAGAAAGACATGGGACGAGGTCATTAAGTGTGACTTAAGGGTTAAGGGACTGAACAGGGAGGCTGCCAGGGATCGAGCAGCATGGAGAGCCGCCATTGGTGAACAAGGCCGACGCATGCAAGCATGTTGCAGCCTTCAAAAATGAAAAAACAAAATGAATCACCTTTTTCACAGTCTATGCACTCAAATATGTGTCATAAAGCATGAAATAAATGAAATTTAACTGGAAATATGATGATTTAGAGGTGAGTATGGCAAATATGTTCACCACCTGACAGCATAGTGAACGTAGCTAAGAGACATGATAATCACTGAGAAAATCACCTTTTTCACAGCCTGTGCACTCAAATATGGGACACAAAGCATGAAATAAATGAAATATATATATATATATATATGTTTGTATGTATATACACTGGCTGCCATTAGGTGACCAAGGCCGACACATAAATAATACAGAAGAAACAATACAGTGATTATTAAAGACAGAGCAAGAATGACAGTGGAGTTCCCACTCAGCCCAGTTTTAGCTAATTTGTTTTCAGAACACTGAGAAACTACTAGCATTTGTGTCATAGAGTTCATAGAGGGATATCTCTCTCAATGCCAGGAGAGGCAACAGCTCCCTTAAATTCTTCCAACCACTCCTCACTCTAGCCACAGGGCTAGAGTGAGGAGTGGTTGGAAGAATTTAAGGGAGCCCCATCTCCAGCACATAACATGTCTCCCAAGTAACAAAGCTCTTCCATACACTCAAGAGCCTCACCAGCAAGATGAATTGTATCATGCCTGACACTCTTCACATCCTCTTCCCAGCACATCACACTCATGAAATCAGCATTATTTTGCAGTGTACCTCTAATACCACTACATTTCTTATGCACCCACTGATCATAAACACCACACAAGATCGAATTACTTCCCATGCCCTTGTGGCAAACTGGACATGACCACTTTCCCTCTTCTTTGACAGTACCGTCACTAACCCAAGATACCATCACCTGTGTTTTATCTACATTTACTCACAGGCCCATGTACCCCATACCTTCTCTCCACTTCCTAAATTTACAGTAGAATGTGAAGATCACAATAGGCTGCCTTACCTAGATGTACGTTTGATGAAAGATGAAAACATGTTAAGTTTAAAGTTTTTAAGAAACAGACTAATAAGAATGATTATGTACATTTTATTCTGCCACAGGTAAGATGATTGAACAAGGTATTGTCATTGGATTTTATCTTCAGGCGCTGAAGATGTGTTCAAATGAGTATTTATAGGAAGAATAGTACAATGTTTTTAGTGCTTTCACTGAATTGAAATAACCTCCCTACCTTATCCTCAAGACCAGGAAAAAGATTGCAAATATCCATAGAAGAAAAGAGAGTGGAGAGAAATGCATAAAGTGGATCATACTACTTATACATGTACCTCAGTAGCTAGCAATGTTTCCCCACTATCAAACAAGGCTAGTATCAGCGTAGTAAAAACAATTTCTGTAACAGTGGGCAATATAACAAAGAAGAAAAAAAGTACACATTATATGCATCAAGGAAAAGTTTACTATGAACCTTGTTGAGAGTGTGATAAAGTATATATTAGTGAAACATTCTGTGGAAAAAAAATAAATACTGCACAAATATGAACACAATATGGCACAATATGTTTTAATGTGCATAATGCAGTTGTTAAGAATAGGTTTGACACAAGCCATAATGCCAACTGGAAAGAAGCTAAAATAATTAAACATGAAGACAGGACTATGAATTGTGGATGTTTTGAGTTCACTTTCATAGCAAAAGTATGTAACGTCAGTCAGAATAATGGTTTCTTCAAGCTAGCAAAGTCATTGGTAGTTCTCCTAATGAGCAGACAACCATGGTAATCAGGTTTTGTAAGATTGTTTATATGTTAGGTTTAGGTCACCACTCAGTCTGGAGAATATTTAAGTGGTGGAGAGTTTTCCACTGGTGTTATTCTTGAAGAAGCCTTGGTGGGCAAAATGCTGAAATAAACTGGATCCTGTACTCAGTGAACATAAAATGTTGTAAGTAAGCCATGACAAGCAATATACAAATAAGTTTATAAAACAAAAGTCAGTGCTCAAGTGAGAATATGAATGTATAGGTAACATGTGTTTTATTAAGTTTTCCATGCATTTTGTTGCTGTATGATTCAGACAAGCTTCATTTGGTAGCAAGATAATTTTGTTGATCTAAAATAATATGCAAGATCCTGAGAGGAAAGCAGTGTCTACTAAAAATGCATGTTTTTTTCCTGTATCTTTTGAACTAGACCAATGAAATATGTAACATCTTGAAACATATACGGCATTGCCAATATTACACAGTTTACTTTTGACCTCTTGTTCAGGTTCCACGGGGTCATGTGTGGCTAGAAGGGGACAACACTCACAACTCGACAGACTCACGCAGCTTTGGGTCAGTACCGGCAGGCCTTATCCGGGGACGAGCAGTTTGCCGAGTGTGGCCCTTGTCTGAACTTGGTGCCCTTGCCCCTTCTACACCTTCATTTCATGTGCCACGGTGATCATCAGTAATAGGGAATTAGACTCTGATAATCAGATTACAAACAAACAAGCTTTTTTGTCTATGCAGTACAGAGACTGATGTTAGTGCTAAAACCTCCAGGGTTTGACCAAGTTCAAGCAAGTAGACATGTGAAGTGTCAGGGTGCATTGAACATTGGAAGTTATGCAAAATAAAAATGAAAAAGAACTACTGTACTGAGTGTTAATAAGAAAGTTTCTGGAAAAGTAATGTAAAAATATTGTAAGTACTGTAAGTTTTCCTTGTGCTTAAGAAAGAAATTAAACCTGGAATTAAATTTCAGATTAGCATTCAGTTTTACATTCTGGGATTTTTCTTTTTTGGTGCAGTGTTAATAATGCAACGTGAAATTTGTTCCCAGTGTTTACGTTGGGTAATTTTCCCCAACCAAATATAAACTAGATTTCATTGGGTATGACTCTACTTTGTTCAGTGCAGACATTCACCTTAGTTGAGGTTTTATTTTAGTTGATGGAACTTCAGTCTCTATTTATTTATTTATTCATCCATTTGCTGGCCAATGCCATGTCACATTATTTGATCCAGGTTAGTCACAAAATGTTAAATATAACTTTATTACCTAATTCCAACCCTTTTTTAGATCCTAACCAACTCTCCTCATACAAGTCATTGCTAGTTTTCTTTAGCCCACACATCTTTTGTGGTATACCCTTCATCCCTCACTGTTAATGCACTCATTCATTTATCGTCGTCGTCATCATCATCCTCGTCATCAATCATCATCAGTCATCATTGTCATCAGTCTTTATCATCATCGGTCATCATCATCATCATCTATCATCGTCATCAATCATCATCTTTAGTCATCATCATTATCAATCATCATCATTGGTCATCATCATCATCATCCATCAGTATGATACTCATCATCATCACTCATCTTCATTGGTCATTATCATCATCATCCATCAGTATGATCCTTCTCATCATCAGTCATCATCCATCATCACATTAACCTAATTATATGAATTCGTATCTGGTGGAGAGATCCAAGCCATGGTTCTGTGCAGTCACTGGGGACACAGGTCATAGGAGAATGAAGTTTTTTAAGTGGTGCACCACTGCTATTCTAGCCACTACTGCCACTTTAAATACATATTAATATTTTTAACTAAGGAACTGCAAGTTACACTTCAAATGCTTAGTGCTTTACTGCTACTTACATGACAGAAGTTGAGCTATACTTTATATTGTATATACAGTAAGTCCTCATTTTTCGCTGTTTTGATGTTCCGCCAAAACGTCGCGAAACGTGAAACGTCGAAGTGTGAACTTAAGAATCAATGGAAAAAATAGATGGGCGTTCCAATGGGACAGCTACCTACCCTATCAGAGTACTATAACACCAAACAGGCCCTACCCAAAATTAAATATGGAATGTTTACTAGTTGCTTATACAGCATAACACAATAAACATGTACCTGAAATGACATTAGAACTGTTACAAAGAGCTGCAAACCAAAAATCCTTACCAGAAATAAAGTAAACATTGGAATGAGTGGCAGGTGAAGGTGTGTTGAGAGTGGATGGGCTAGTTACTAGGTGACATGGGCCTCTCTGGGGAAGCCCTACCACCTAAGCCGAAGCCCTCAAAGTCAAATTCAGGCTCCAGCAACTCCACTTCCTCTCTGTCCACTTCTCCTCCTTCATCTTCCTATCCTGTCACGTCTAAGTCTTGCATAATAGCAGCCACATTCTGTGTCACATTAAAAAATCGTGTGATCCTGGCGTGTCTCTGCTCCAGCATGTTTCTGTTATAGACTGCCATCACTTGAGACTTCAGATCATTCAAGGTGGATAGGATCTGGGTAGCCTCAGCCATAGTCCCAGTGTATGTCTCGAAGGTTGTTACCATGTCGATTATGGTAGACAGACTGTGGGACAATTTCTGGGTGGTCATCTTCTCCTGTGCAGTGTGATCTGGCCTTTCATTCTCTTCACTAGAGTTCATCTCTTCCTCTGTTATGTCAACCACACCTGAGTCTAAGTCGTAGTGTGTCAAGTGGTGTCTTACAGCCGTTTCGTCCACCTCTGCTGTGTGTAGGCTTGTGCATCTGATCACACAATAAAAACAAACATGACAAACAACATTAGGTGAATATTGATACAGTAAAAAACAGTGGCACAAATAAAGATTGGGGGGAAAAAAAACACAGACACATTTACTTTATTGTTATTTTACATGCACTCACCTGCTTCTTGAGAGGTACCTTGTTCTTCCTTAGGGATACAATGCAACATAACAGTAACCAACATTAATTGTTCTAACTAACACTTGGTTGGTTAACTCTAAAAACTAACTCCATTAGGTGGATATTCTTACAAAAAAAAACCGTGGCACAAATAAAGATTAAAGGAAAAAAACACAGACACATTTACATTATCGTTATTTTATGTGCACTCACCTGCTTCTTGAGAGGTGCCTTGTTTTTCCTGAGTGTCCTTATGGTGCTGTCAGGAGCTCCAGTCAGGCGACTATCTCAGGGGCTGTCAACCCCTCCCCAGTGAGCTGCAAAATCCTCTGCTTCTCGGCTGCACAAAAAACAGTGGTGAAGGGGTCTGTAGTACTGCCGCTGTAACGATAGAGGGCAGGGTGGTCGCATGATGGCCGCCAACAAATGAACATCAGTATGCGTCATCTGCTGAGTGTCGGCTGCCAGCTGGAAGTGGCGACGAAGATTGGGAGAAAATGACAAAGTTTGTGACATGTCGGAAACTTTTTTCTTTCACGAAAAATGAAGCGTCGAAGTAAAATACGTCAAAATACGAGGACTTACTGTACTTTGTTTTGGCCCGAACTGTGGTCAGTTGTTCATTTGTAAGTCAAATGGAGGCATCTAATTTATCTTATCATACCCCCCCTGGGGGTAGAGTTTTTTTTCAAGAATTCTCCCCCAGTATCCCTGCTTGTCATAAGAGGCAACTAAAAGGGTTGGTGGTGGGTTAGTGCCCCACCCCGTAAAAACAACTAACTAAAAATACTAACAGGAAGCCTCAGACCAGGACTGACCAAAAGTTGACGATAAAGGAACGGACAAAGGACGAGGTAAAGATTGCGACCTGGAATGTAAGGGGTATGAATGATGAGGTGAAAGAGAGAGAGATTGTACAGGTGCTTGAGAGTGCGAAAGTGGATATATGTGGAATAACTGAAACTAAATTACGAGGTGAGAGTGTGAAAGAATGGGATTATGGATGGGGTATATGCGCGAGAGTGGGTGAGAATGAGAGGGCGAAAGAGGGAGTGTGTATTGTTGTGAGCAACAGGTGGAAGGAGAATGTAAGAGAGTATGGATCAGTTGGGTCAAGGATTGTGTGGGTAAGAGTGAAAGTTGGAGTACAAATGTGGGCAACTGTGTGCGTGTATGCGCCAATGCAAGATCGTGTAAGTAGAGTGAGAGAAGAGTTTTGGACAAATGTGGAAGCCTGCTTGGAAAAGTTTGAAAGGAATGAGAGAGTGTTTCTGATTGGAGATATGAATGGAAAAGTAGGGAATGAGAAGGTGGATGGAGTGGTTGGTGAGTGGGGTGTGCCTGCAGAGATGGGTGAGAATGGCAGTGCTTTAGTGGACATTTGTGCTGGGAGGGGGTTGGTGGTAGTTAATACCCTCTTCAGGCACAAAATGACCCATAGATATACATGGCAAGTGGTGAGAAGAGAGGATAGGGGAATGAATGAATGGAAGGCAATGATTGACTATGTGTGTGTGGATGAAAGGATGAGAAGATGTATAATGGATGCAAGA
>JAGKTI010036066.1:0-11137 GCA_018397915.1 Birgus latro | reverse complement strand
GGTCCCCAGTTTGGCAGATCTGTCATATAGTGAGAGGCTAGAAAGGCTGGATTTGCCATCCTTAGAGGAAAGGAGAGAGAGGGGTGATATGATTGCAGTGTTCAGGACCATGATGGGAGTAGATAAAATTGATAGAGAAGATCTGTTTTTATGGGATAAGAGAGCAACAAGAGGACATGGACTGAAACTGAAGAAGCCGCGCTGCTTGAAGGACATCAAGAAATATAGTTTTCCGTATAGATGCATAGACCTGTGGAATAGACTGGACAAAGAGATTGTCCAGTCTAAAAACTTAAACGAGTTTAAAGCTAAATTTGACTTATTGAGAAACAGAGACAGGACCTCACGAGCGTAGCTCATTTCCTGTAAATCACAATTAGGTAAATACACATACACACACACAAAATCCTTGGTGTAACATACAATACATCAGTGTCATTTAAACAACACATCACAAACATCAAAAATAAATTAACACCTAGACTCAATGCCTTGAAGTCACTTGCCCATACAACATTTGGACACAACAAAGAAACCACCGCCACAGTATACAAACAATATACACGTTCAGTGATGAATTATGCAAGCCCTGCTTGGGCTTCTAACCTCACTAAAACACACTATAGCACTCTTCAGACCATACAGAACAAGGCCCTAAAAATAATCATAGGCTGCACAGCTAATGCACCTACAGACCACCTACACCAAGAAACCAAAATCCTCTTAGTCAAGGATCATCTAGACATGAGAGGCACCCAAATTCTCACTGCAGCCTCCACAAACCCACAACATCCACTACACTACAGTACATTGCAGCACATCCACACACACCAAGGAACATCAACACCCAGCACATGATATCATACACAAATGCTATCATCTCTTCCCCCCTGCCCACCTCAGACCAGCTTCCAGATGCATATTCATATTCAGATCACTCGCTGTTCCATTCAGTCACTGAAAGACAACACACAGCCGCATGCACGGCCTCCTGATATCCATCCTTCTGAACACTATCTCCCCCGTGAGGACAGGGTTCATCTGGGCAGGCTGAGATGTGGTTATCACCCAGCCCTCATGAGTTATCAGAAGAGGCTGGATGACTCCGTCGCTGACGCCTGTCCAGGATGTAACACAGCACCCCATACTATTAAGCACATCATGAAAGACTGCATTGCACACAATCACCTATGCCAGCAGCACAACATACAGTCCTTGAGAGCTCTGTGGGAAAGCCCAGTCCCGGCCATGGCCTTCCTTAGGGACCCGGGGCTGTTTGGCCAGACTGCCTAGGGAACAGCTACTACTACTACCCTGTTCCGGGTTCATATTAATGATCTCTTATCTGTCATCCACAATCCCCTCCATTCTTATTCAGATGACTCAAGACTTCACAGTTCATTCACACTCAAACACCCCTGTGATCAGTGAATGGGGACAAAACAACCTTGTCTCATTTAGTGCTAGTAAAGCCAAATATATTCAGTTTACTAATAGACAGATATTGCCAGATTCGTATATTGGTTTCAGTGCTACTAATGTTCCCATCTCCAAAAGTATTGAAATTCTCGTTGTCTCACTTAACGGTGCTCTCAGCTAGACCTCCCATGTCAGAGAACTTGCTAAAACCGCCTCAAAGAAACTTGGATTATTTTACAGAGTCCGTAACTTCTTCACTGACGAGCAGTTAGCTATAATTTATTAGGGTAATGTGCACTTTCTGCTTGAATATTGCTCACCCTTGTGTAATGGATGTGGAGAGGTTGCATTAAAACAATTAGATAAAATTCAGAACAGAGCTGTTGGAATTATTAGTAACCCTGCTATTATAAATAAACTACCTCCTCTACAAGTAAAAAGGAATGTTGCCTCCCTTGCATTATTTTATAGATATTTTTATGGCAAATGCTCAGACGAAGTTTTGTCCACTGTGCCACCTCTCCATGCCTTCCCTCGTGTTACACAGGCATCTGGTAGCGCTCATGACTGGAATGTCACTCATCCATATTTCAGAACTTCTGGCTATCTGTTTCTTTTATTCCCCGAACTGCATCTCTCTGGAACTCGCTTCCCCAGAGTTGTTTCCCCCAAAACTTCAACCTACAGCTGTTCAAGTCCAACTGTTACAGATATTTTATGAATGGAGGATCCCAGTAATCTGGTGTATGGGTTATTTATTTTTTTATTTGTTTCTCCTTCCTCTGTTCTGTTATTTAAAAAAAAAAAAAAAAGTTGTACTGTACCAGTAATTTGTAGCTATTCTACAGGATGGTAAGACTGTTTCTTTGGTGAGCCTTGTGATTGGGTTAACAGTATCTGAGTACCAGTAGGGACATAGTAATATTATAGCTTTCTCATACCAGGTGTGTAGAATGCATGAAAAGCTGCAATGTCAAGGATTAAAAAGCAGTAAGTTGTAAGAAAGATCAGCAGAGCTCTTGTTTACCAGTATCTCAAAGAGACTTTTTTTGTTTTTCAGACATTCAAGTAAGATTACGCCATATGACAATTTTTTTTTTTCCCCAGACTTTTGCAGATAAGATTATGCCATATGCCAGCTGGGTGATGCCACTTTTGGTTGCAGTCTCTGCCTTTGGTGGCTTGTCAGTGCATATCATGACTTCATCTAGGTAAGTGGACTGTTTTCCACCTGTAATATTTGTGGCTGGTAGACTGTCTGTATTTTTGGCTGTGTTACAGTATACTAGCATTATTTATGGCTGTTATACTCACTGTGTCATTTGGTTGTTTCCTGGCAGTATTACAAGGTCTGTTCAGAATTCCTTTTTTTTTTTTTTTTTAATGCAAGGAAGAAGGAACCAAATTCCAGGAGCCGGCAAACCGTTCCTTCCAAGAAAAAGACAAAACAATACAACAGAGAGCCAAATTTAAGATCCATTCATTTCGAGATGCCTGGATACACTGTGTTTGAAAGATTGGAGATCATAGGAAGTAGGAAATACAGAGGGAGACAGTTCCAGCGTTGACCTGTTGCTTAAATGAAGGACTGGAAGTAACGGTTAACAATTGCATTAGAGAGATGGACAGAAAAGGGATAAAAGTTTGTTGCTAGACAGGTGCTATGCACCTGTCATAGTGGTGGAGGGATGCAAGTAGATGGTTCAGAGGAGCTGTGACCATTGAATTAGCAGTAGAGAAGAGTTAAAGATGCAACAGTTTGGTGAAGAGACAGGGGTCGAAGGGAACCAATAAGAGGAGGAGAGTTAAGGAGATAAAGAGCATTTGACTCCACTTTACTGAGAAGAGCTGTGTGCTGGGAGCCTCCCCCCCACATGACAGTTGTACTCAACACAGGGGTGAATAAAACCCATGTATAAAGCAGAGCTGGGCACCGCAAACGGAAATTCACTTCCACAGCGCAAATCCGCAAACTCAAAGAATTACCTTCCGCAACTGCAAATCCGCAAACTTTATAAAATTTTGCAAATGTAAACACAAACCATGTGTATCCTTTTCAGCATCACAGCATCAGTTTCATTTTAATCTGGATTCCATTAGGGGATATTTTTAAGTTTAGGATGATATATTTTGTATTCAAGGGGTTAAAAATCATCTCTAGTTACTCATCTGCTACAATTATATCTTTATTTTTTCTAACTAACAGTAGTTTGGAAATTGTCTATAGTGCTGAATGGGATATATATAAAATTATATTTACAGTAAAACTAGGTGAGGGCACTCACCATCCATTCACTCAGTGTAGTACTGCTCTCATGTGTCTGCCCTTTCCTCTCCTCCTTCCTACTTTCCTTCCTTCCTCTTCTGTCTTTCTTTACCTCTTTCTTTCCTTGTCCTTCTGCCTACGGGTGACTTTACACTCCCTCTTCTGTCTTTCTTCCCTCCATTCTTTCCCCTTCCTTCTGCTTATGGGTGACTCTACTCTGAGTGACAAGCCAAATGGTTTCCTGTACACCAGGAAACCATTTACTGCATTGGGTGGTAACCATATAACCAAATTATGGCTCCTGGTGGTTTAGTGGGTAATTAAGGCACTCCAGTCAGATTGAGCTGGTGAAGATTTATATCCTAGGGGTGGTTGGGGTTTATTGCTCATGTTATACCACTCAGAGATGAGTGAGGCTGGTCACTCTCATCTTAAATGTCAGGACCAACTTACCTAGCCCCGGGCCGCTGCGCTCCTTTTGGGGCAACGTAGGATTGGATGATGGATGGACGGATGGTAAAACTAATATATATACGGTAATCCACCAAATTAATGAGAGTTACACTCCAAATCCCCTCGCAGTTCTTGAAATTCGCTAATTCGTGACACCTTCCTGAAAATGATATTTACCGGTAATTGTGTAGCCTGTGAACCATTGATTCTGTGATGCATTACCCATTAATAAATGTTTCTTGTTAAATCTGTTTCCCCATTGTTTGTAGCTGTTCAGCTGTGCCAGCTCTTGTGTAATTCATCAGCATAATGGCGGAAGGGACTGTCCTAAGTGTTTAACTAAACCTAACCTAACCTAGTTTAACTGTATCTAATAATTTAACCAAACCTAACCTAACCTACAGTTGGGAAATGAAATTCACCTTTAAGTATGCAGAATAAGTTTGTTCCATTGTGCCAGAAACAATCATAGGTATGACAACAGTTTAACCTCTCAATGGCAGTGGGTTCAGAAATTTACGTTCACCCCTGGCCAACCCCGAAACAATTTTTTAAGAGTTCTAAAATCAGTTTATATATTTTTCTTACAGTGTGTTTTTTTAGCTTCCTAAACCTATCCTGTGATTCGCTATGATTCGCAAAAGAATTCATAAAATTATGGTGCATGTGCCACATGGGGAAAACATCTGAGACCTAACTGCTTGGGATGGTATTGTAGGGTCATGTAAACATAACAGTAACTTTCGTTCCCTTCCCATAATTGTTCACAGTTTTTTATAGCTCGCACTAACTCAACATCACTGACACCAGTACTATAAAGGGTTGTTCAACTCCAGGGGTTATTAAGGGGTTAACTGACACCAGTACTATAAAAGGTTGTTCAACTCCAGGGGTTATTAAGGGGTTAATCAAATACACTGTTGTTTGCATTGGTACTCCCTCTTTGACATATACATACAAAAACAAACAAAAGAGTGAGTGCTAAATGTGCATATAACTTTCAGCAGAAAGACCTTTCCAGTTCAGTTCAAATTCCTCTAGTTTATTTTCTGTATTTTTCCTACTTTTTTTTTTTTTTTTAAATATTGAACACACTAATTAGTGAAGTTGTTAATTATGAGTTTGGCAATTATGGGGTTCTGTAGTATTTTAAATATTATTATATTAGTATCTAAGACTGTTTTTACTACAAAACAAGGGTAAATCATTCACTATTGTAGATAATCATTTTTTTTTTTTTAATGCAAGGAAGAAGGAACCAAAGGCCATGGGCCCACATACTGTTCCTTCTAAGAAAAAACAGAAACAGTACACTTCACAGCTCGCACTTGCAAGTTGACGCGCCAGTCCACCTCTTTTCTTCGGCTCTAAACTCCTCAGTCATAGTCAGACTCCTCCAACAACTGAGATAACTCCATCTTGAGCAGGTCCATGTTGCCCTTCATAAAAACAAACCACTCAATGTTCTTAGAGGTCAGGCTAGGTTGCAGGCAGGTTTGTATGTGTGGAAGTACTTCTGCAAATGCAAAACCACAATTTTGCTTAAAATTTGTCACAAATGCAAATCCACAAACGAAATCATGTTTCCGCAGTGGCAAAATTTGCGGTTTGCGGAAGAGATGGCAGTAGTAGTTAGCCCTGGTATAAAGTCAACAACTGTGCAGGGATAAAGAAAGTATGGAGTTGGCTTGGCACACCCAATCTCTTGGAAATTAGATTTTACAAGAGATGTAATATGATCTTTCCATGATAAATCCCGAGAGAATGAAACCCCAAGTGAGTTTAAATATGATGAAGGATTGAGCTGGATATTTCTAAACATTAATGGGAACTCCTGTGGAAGATTGTGACCTTTGTTTTGAAAAAAATAAATAGCTAACCTGTTGAGCTAGGACACTAATCCCCCCTAGAGTAGGCCCCTTCTGTCTTGACACTCATAGCTCAACATTCTTTTCACTGCCTGAAACCTTTTTCAAAGTCAGTTTTCGTTATCTCCTGCAGGTGATTTGTCGCAATTGTCTTGATCTCTTCTCTTGTCTCAAATGGAGAACCTATCAGCGGAGTTTTGAGCTTGGGGAATAACCAAAAGTCGCATGGAGCCATGTCTGGTGAGTAGGGAGTCTGCCGGACCTGCGGGATGTTGTGCTTGGCAGAATTCCTGAATCATTTGAGAAGAATGGGCAGGGGTGTTGCCATGGTGAAGCTTCCAACGTGCCACTTTCCAAAGGTCTGGTCTCTCTCACTGAACTGTGTCACAAAGACAACAGATAATGTCGAGGGAGCAATATTTGTTGACAGTCTGACCTTCTGGTACATATTTGTGATGCACAACACCATGGTAGTCGAATATGCCAGCATTCATTTCACCTTGCTGCAGATACATGTCGAGGCGACCCTGCATGCTTTCACTTGGATGACAGTGCCTTGGTTTCAGGGTTGTACCCTTACACCCAGGTCTCAGCTTCAGTGATAACAGACTTCAGAAAGTCTGGATTGCAATTTGCACACTCCAACATGTCTTGAGCAACATTCATCTGCAGAGCTTGTTCATGTTAAAGGATATTTGGAATGAACTTGGCGGTAACTCTTCGCATCTCCAATTCATCTGTTAAAATTTTGTGTGCTGATCCATCGTTGATTCCAATTTGATTACCAGTTTTTTTGACAGTCAACCGACAATTACTTATGACCAAATCGCAGACTTTCTTCACATTTTCAGCACTCCCTCTTGTTGATGTCCTCCTTGGACGTGGATTGCTCTTGACTAACAGTTGGCCATTTTTTAAGCAATTGTACCACTCCTTTACTTGTGTTACCCCCATGGTTTAATTCCCCAAAACTTGATGGGTCTTCCTGATAGTTTCAACTTGGGTATCACCTAGTTTTTGGCAAAATTTGTTGCAGTAATATTTGACTTTTTCAGTCATCATGACAAGCGTGGGAACACGATGAATGTAAGGTGCATGACCATGAACACAGGCTGACTGACAGCCAGTGAGTTACTCATGGCAGCTGTCATTAATCATGCATGCGCATGAAAGTCCTGCACTGTGCCACACAAAACTCTGCCCTTCTCCTCCAAGTGGTTGGTGAGAACAAAAAATGAGGTTAGATACTTTCTGAACAGACCTCATATTCACTGTATTTAACCAGATATGCTTCTTCTTTGATGTCAAATCCTCTAAATTGGTTTGGTTTGAGATGTTTTTTTTTATAATTTTTCTTGCTGTGGTTAGATGATTTTATGTAGTTTAGAAGAGTGCCTTGTTAATGAAAGGATTAATGTAAGCTATATGTAATCCTTCGTGTTCATAAAGTCTTCCCTAAGATAAATAAAGGAATCTTGTGGTAGTGGGAATGAGGTACGAATAGAAATGTGATGAACAGATATTGGAATGGCAGCCAGGCCTTCTTGGTTGACTTCCAGATCACCCCAGGATTTTCTCTCACATACCCCACCAGAGCCCTGGGGTTCTTGGAGTGATAGACAAGGAGCAGCTTCCAGTTGAGGTTGCCCTCTGCGTTGCCCCCCAGCAGGAGTGTAAGCTGGTCCTTCGAGGCCTTGAACACTGGCGTAGACTTTTCCTCTGTTGCAAGGTATGTCTTTAAGGACATTCTCTTCCACAAGATCCCAGTCTTGTCAGAATTCAAGACCTGCTTCGCACTGCAGCCACCCTCCACGATGATACGTTTCAACTCCTCAGGAAGTGCTGCTGCCGCCACCATATCTGCACTTGCTGCCACACTGTGCATCTTCATGTGGTGGAGATTAGCTTGCCTCTTGAACTAGTCAAACCACCCATGGCTAGCCTTGAAGGTCTCGCTAACATCAAGATCCCGCCTCACCTTGATTTCTTCCCATAGCGAGAGCCTTGATGCAAAAAATTGCCTGGCTCATGGGTGCCTTCCACCAGTTCTGATCCTCCATCCACGTGTGCAGCATCCTCTCCAGCTCCTCTATCGCAGGCTCTCTCTGGTGGGTGATACGGGAGGCAGATAAGGTTGCAGCCTCCCAAGCAGCAGCCTTAATGGCCTCTCCCTTCTTGATGATGGTGGAGACAGTCGACTTGGCCATGTGGAGAGCCGAGGCGATAGCATATACACCCTTGCCTTTTTCATGGCACGTAAGAATATCTAGCATGAGTTCTAGAGATGCAGTTTTACGTACACGCTTCGCAGGAACATCACCAGCACTAACACTAGCAGGCTGGTTACCACCCCGACTAGGGCCTCCACTTGCACCACGACTAGCCCCACCACGTGCATTACCCTTACCAAATGTGATCACACTTATTTAGGCCAAAAAGCACACAAAATCACACCCCACACATGACTTGTATCACTGCTCTACTTACAGCACTGCTCATACTCAGTTACAATGCGCTATGACAGCGGCTTGCATAACGTTGGTGGTGCAACACGATGCGTGGTGGGCGATCGTAAGAGAATTCCTCACTCTGAGATGGCCGGTTCGAGAAGAACGATACGGGTGGGCGCAGGGTGAGTGATGGCTGTAGGGCTTGCGCGAACGTTTCTGTGCATCCTGGGAGGCAGGCAGGCTCAGCTTGCTGCGGGAACTTGTGATTTAAAATTTTGGCCTGTTGCCTGTGAATGCGACGTCAGGAGGGCCAATCAATAAACTGGGGTGCTTCCATCATCTAACGAGGTACGGTTGTATTTGCACCCCCATCGCTAAGTCAGGGTATCGCATCTAGGGGTATTGTATATCGAGGTGTTACTGTATCTGTATATACAGTAATCACTCTACTATCCGGACGTGCAGTATTTGGACACCCCACTGTCCGGACATTGTTGGCTTGGGTGTTCGGAACCCAAAAATGCCAAAAAAATGCAAAAAACCCGAAAAAAATCCAATTATTTTTGACCTGTAACTTTGAATTTGGCACACGGCGCCGAATAGCTGAGTTTATGATCGTTTCCCGCTCCCCAGGCTCCCCTTCCCCTCCCCCCAGGTCTCTCTCAACTGCCGTCATGAGTACACGGTTGTCAGGATGGCTGGTGGTAGTGTTCGTTTTTATTTAAGAAATCATAATTCACGGTACTAAGGATTAAGTTCAGTTCAACACTGGATTACCGTACATGCTTCAAGAGCATTTCACCATTGTCAGAGCCATAGAGGTGGGGTAATATTCGTAACAACCACCACGGACATGTAAGTACACAGTCAGCTGCCAAATGGTTTCCATGATCACTTGTAAATCCTTATTCACTGGTTACATTTTATTTATTTCATGCTTTGTGTCCCATATTTGAGTGCATAGGCTGTGAAAAAGGTGATTTTCATATTGATTTTCATGTCTTACCAACATTCACTATGCTGTCTGCTGGTGAACATATTTGGCATACTCACCTCTAAATCATAATTTTTCTGGTTAAATTTCATTTACTTCATGCTTTGTGTCCCATATTTGAGTGCATAGACTGTGAAAAAGGTGATTTTCATAGTGATTTTCATGTATGTTATCTACGTTCACTATGCTGTCAGCTGGTGAACATCTTTCCCATACTCACCTCTGAGTCATCATTTTCTGGTTAAAATTCAGTGAATTCATGCTTTGTTTCCATTACAGTATTTATGTGAGTAGAGTCTTAAATGAGTGCTATGCATGTCTAGTAGGGAGGTAGGTAGGTGGTTTCTGATTTAGGTTAGGTTAAGGTCCAAAATGGCCAGTGCAGGAGCTTCAGGGTCAATATCCAGACAAGACCGCTTTCCGGACATGCCCTTGGCTCTATAACAAAGGATAATATGGAGGTTACTGTATATGTATATATATATGTATGTTTATATAGTTCGATCTACCTATCTATCTACTGCCAGA
Organism: Birgus latro; assembly: GCA_018397915.1. Taxonomy (NCBI): domain Eukaryota; kingdom Metazoa; phylum Arthropoda; class Malacostraca; order Decapoda; family Coenobitidae; genus Birgus; species Birgus latro. The sequence continues at coordinate 1,159 of JAGKTI010036066.1, read as the reverse complement.
CGCCTCAATCCCGCATGGGGTGGCCACAAACAAATTGCCTCCATGTCACTCTGTCCCCTGCCATTTCACTATCATGCTCCCAACTCATACCCCCCTCTCTCATATACCTCTCCACTCCATCCCTCCATCTCATCCTAGGCCTCCCCCTCCCTCTCGCCCCCTCCACCTCACTCACATACACTCTCCTCGTCAATCTTTCACTCTCCATCCTCCCCACATGCCCAAACCACCTTAACCTGCTTCTCCTAACGCTTTCCATCACATCCTCAACCACACCACAACGCTCCTTCACTTCCTCATTTGTTAGTCTGTCTCTCCATGTGACTCCACATGCTCCTCTCAAATAACTCATTTCCACTGCTCTCTCTTGACTTCTGTCCTTCCAACAGGGTCCAAGCTTCACTTCCATATGTTAGAGTTGGTATCACAATACTGTCATGTAACAACTTTTTCACTTCCATGCTCACCTCCCTGTTTCTTATCACTGCTTTCAATGAACAAGCAACCTTCCTTCCCTGCTGCACCCTTTCGAGCACTTCACCCTCCAGACTTCCATCCTTACTCATCACACTGCCCAGGTACTTAAATTCACTCACATTCTCCATATCCTTCCCATCCAGTCTCACTGTACATTCACTGGCTTCACTTCTCTCGAAGACCATCACGTTACTCTTCCCTACATTCACCTTTACATTCCGTTTCTTACACACTCTCCCAAACTCATCTACCAAGCCTTGCAGCTCCCCTTCGTCTTCGCTCAACAACACAGTATCATCTGCAAACAACAGTACAGGGAGTTTCCAAACACTGCCCTCTCTCACTAGGGCCACTTCAACATCCACTGCCCGACCTTGTATCTCTTTTATAACCCCATCCATGTACAGATTGAACAACCATGGAGACATGACACATCCTTGTTTCAATCCAACCTTCAAATGGAAAGATTCACTCAGTTTGCCATCCACACGCACAGCAGCCTTAGCACCCTCATACATACTCTTCACTGCCTTCAACAACTTCCCGTCCACTCCATATATTCTTAAAACCTTCCACAAACCTTGTCTATCCACCCTGTCATATGCTTTCTCCAATCCATGAAGGCTGCATACAACTTCTTGCCCTTCCCTAGAAACTTTTCCACTACAGATCTAAGAATGAA
>JAGKTI010036062.1:0-11138 GCA_018397915.1 Birgus latro | reverse complement strand
GCACTGCAGCCTTAGCACCCTCATACATACTCTTCACTGCCTTCAACAACTTCCCATCCACTCCATATATTCTTAATACCTTCCACAAACCTTGTCTATCCACCCTGTCATATGCTTTCTCCAGATCCATGAAGGCTGCATACAACTTCTTGCCCTTCTCTAGAAACTTTTCCACTACGGATCTAAGAATGAATATCTGGTCTACACAACCTCTTCCCTTCCTAAAACCTCCTTGTTCTTCTCCAACTAATTCCTCAGTAATTTCCCTAACTCTGTCAATAAGTATCCTACCATATATTTTTCCTATTACACTGAGAAGGCAAATGCCCCTATGGTTACCACACACTGCTTTTTCCCCTTTTCCTTTGTACAGAGGAATAATTATACCTGACTTCCAATCCTCCGGGACTCTACCCTCCTCCCAAGCCAATCTGCACACCTTCCACATCCATTCTATTACTATCTCTCCCCCATGCTTCAGCATTTCACCACACACTCCATCAATTCCTGGGGCTTTCCCCATTTTAACTTTCTTCATTGCTTCCACCACTTCCATCCTGATGATTTCTTCCTCTCTTCTCACAACCCTCATTCTCCCTGCCATTCCCCAGCCACTTATACTTGCATTACTTTCATTCTCTATGTTCAACAGTTCATTAAAGTGTTCTCTCCATCTGTTTACTTTTTCTCCCTTCTCCACTAGTAATCTACCCTTTTTATCTTTCACACCCCCACTGACTTCGTTGGCACCCTGTCTAGCTCTCTTTACCTCCTTCCAGAACATTTTCTTACATTCCCTCCACTTTGCACTCAAATTCCTTCCAAACTCCTCATCCACTCTCTTCTTACTCTCTCTTACTAATCTTTTCACCTCTCTCCTCCTCACTACATACAACTCTCTCGTCCGTCTCTCAGCTTCTTTGTCGCCCCTGTTCCTCATCCACTCATTATATGTTTTCTTCTTTTGTGCCACAGCCTCTCTTACCTCTTCAGTCCATCATGCTGTTCCCTGAACCCCCTTTCGTCTTCTCTTCACCCCACACACCACCTCACATGCTGCACAGATTTCTTCTGTGAATACCTTGCACACACCCTCCACATCCCCCATCTGCTCCAATCTATATTTACCCAATCGCTCCTCCACTTCCCTTCTATATTCAGCCTTTATTCCATCCTCTTGTAACTTTTCTACCCTCCTTGTAACACATACTTCCTCCTGTCTTTCCCTTCTTCTCTTCCTCCATCTTGTTTGGACTCTGATTCTGGCCACCACCAAGTGGTGGTCAGAAAGTCCACTCCCCCAACCTCTATATACTCTTGCATCCATTATACATCTTCTCATCGTTTCATCCACACACACACATAGTCAATCATTGCCTTCCGTTCATTCAGTCCCCGGTCCTCTCTTCTCACCACTCGCCATGTATACCTATGGATCATTTTGTGCCTGAAGAGGGTATTAACTACCACCAACCCCCTCCCAGCACAAATGTCCACTAAAGTATCGCCATTCTCATCCATCTCTGCAGGCACACCCCACTCACCAACCACTCCATCCACATTCTCATTCCCCACTTTTCCATTCATATCTCCAATCAGAAACACTCTTTCATTCCTTTCAAACTTTTCCAAGCAGGCTTCCACATTTGTCCAAAACTCTTCTCTCACTCTACTTACACGATCTTGCGTTGGCACATACACGCACACAATTGCCCACATTTGTAGTCCAAATTTCACTCTAACCCACACAATCCTTGACCCAACTGATCCATACTCTCTTACATTCTCCTTCCACCTGTTGCTCACAACAATACACACTCCCTCTTTCACCCTCTCATTCTCACCCACTCCTGCGCATATACCCCACCCATACTCCCATTCTCTCACACTCTCACCTCGCCATTTAGTTTCAGTTATTCCACATATATCCACTTTCGCACTCTCAAGCACCTGTACAATCTCTCTCTCTTTCACCTCATCATTCATACCCCTCACATTCCAGGTCGCAATCTTTATCTCGTCCTTTGTCCGTTCCTTTGTCGTCAACCTTTGGTCAGTCCTGGTCCGAGGCTTCCTGTTCGTATTTTTAGTTAGTTGTTTTTACGGGGTGGGGCACTAACCCACCACCAACCTTTTAGTCGCCTCTTACGACATGCAGGGATACTGGGGGAGAATTCTTGAAAACCCCCTACCCCCAAGGGTACCCTAATTCATCAAAATTCCTTGTTTTTTTCTTTCCATATCATTAATTTCATGCATAAACTGTGTGCAAGATGATTTCCATAATGATTTTCATGTCTAACCTGTTTTCAGCATGCTGTAAATGTGTTAATAAATTTCCCTAAATGTTAATCATAATTTCCTGCTTTCAATTTAATTTTTTCATGCATGGTTTTAAGTGCACCAGCTATGAAAAAGGTGAATGCCTTTGATTATTGTGCAAGATGATTACCATAAAGATTTTCATGTCTAACCTGTTTTCAGCATGCTGTAAATGTGTTAAAAAATTTCCCTAAATGTTAATCATAATTTCCTGCTTTCAATTTAATTTTTTCATGCATGGTTTTAAGTGCACCAGCTATGAAAAAGGTGAATGCCAGTGAATTTCATGTCCAATCATAACCTAACCTAACATTGTGTTAATCATAATTTCCTGCTTTTAATTTAATTTTTTCATGCGTGGTTTTGATTATTGTGCAAGATCTATCTATCTATCTATCTATCAATTGCCAGACACCATAATCCCGTAAGGGGTGGCCATTTGACTCCAAGTTATTTTTTTTTACGGGGAGGGGCACTAACCCTCCACCAACCCACTTGTTGACACCTACGTAGGGAGCACGTATGGTTTGGTTATATGGTTACCACCCAGCGTTGTAAATGGTTTCTTGGCTTACAGGAAACCATTTGGCTTACAGGAAACCATTTGGCTAGTCACTCAATGTAATGCCACCTGTAAAGGAAAGAAAAGAAGTAAGAAGTGACAGGAAATATAGGAGAAATAGGAAGAAAGGAGGGCAGGCACAGAAATGTAACACCCCTCTCTTGATGGTTGAAGGAAAGTCCTGGAGTAAGTATTAATGCCTTTTAATGAGGAGCACAGAAATATAGGTGTAGCCTCTATGATATCAGCCTTGCGACTAAGAGACACATGGAAGTGGTTATCTGGCTAGCCTGGGAAGCGCTGCTTACGCTGCAGTTCTGGATACAGTGGGGGGTATACAGTGAGGGAGGCATAATACATACACGTATACATATAAGGGGAATGGTACAATACTCCCCGGGGTGGTTGAGATGGTGTCTCCTGACATTAGAGAGAAGGTATATGGGGTGGTTCATATGACTAAGGGAGGCAGGAGATTTGTACAGGTAGGGAGTATGATACAGGGGATGGGAGGGAGTAAGTATGATACAGGGGTCGGAGGGAGGACATGGCCATGTCAAGGGGTTGGAAACTAGTGATATACACTGGTACAAGGGAAGGTATGTTGATATAAGATTCACATAAAGTCATGTTGATATATGATACAAGGAGTAAATAGAGGATGCGGTCATGCATGTTCAGATACCTATATAAGTACTGTAGATAACACTCTTTTTTTTTTCTTTTTGTTTCTGTTAGTTGCTAGTTGTCACACATTAGTGTATCAGAGATATGTCAACATTTGCTGGTGGTACTTTTTCTGTCGAAAGGTTATGCAACTTATCAGGTAGCACAGGCAGTCACTGAATGGGAGGGCACTTAATCCTGGGTAGGGCGTACTATGCCAGTAGCAAGTCTGATTTCCTGTAGTCTGGTTTCCATTTTCCGGACACAACAGTGTACTGCACAGATTAGGAGTAGAAAACCTATGAAAGAGATGACCACAGGGGGAAACGCAACGGTTGGATGAACCCATGAACGGCTGAAGGCCAGATGATTACCATAAAGATTTTCATGTCTAACCTGTTTTCAGCATGCTGTAAATGTGTTAAAAAATTTCCCTAAATGTTAATCATAATTTTCTGGTTTCAATTTAATTTTTTCATGCATGGTTTTTAAGTGCACCAGCTATGAAAAAGGTGAATGCCAGTGAATTTCATGTCCGGTCATAACCTAACCTAACCTAACCATTTTTCTGGTAACAATTTACATCATTTACTGTATTTGATGCTTTGTATCCAATAATTTAGTGCATAAAATGTGAGAAAAGATGATTTCCATGTCCGATACTTACTTATACTATGCTGGCAAGTTCTGACCACCTATGCCTCACTCACCTCTAAATCATCATTTTTTGGTTAAAATTCAATTAATTCATGCTTTGTGTGCATTATTTATGTGAAAAGGGACCTAAATAAGTGCTATACATGTCCGGTAGGGAGGTAGGAAGATAGTTTTCTGATTTAGGTTAGGTTAGGTAAGGGTCATGAATGACCAGTGCTGGAGCTTCAGGCCCAATATTCGGACAAGACTACTGTCCGGACATGCCTTTGGCTCTACTGTGTCGAATAGTGGAGGGATTACTTTATCTCCACTTGACAATTGCACTGCCAAACATGCAGTCATGCTCGGTACAGGTAGCCCTGATCTTTGCTGAGATCATTGACAACTCCTTCTGGTAAAATGTAAGTTTTTCCAGCAACACATTCATAACCAACAACTGGAAGATCTTTTGGGTCAAATTCAAGAGACTGACCTACTTCTCCTCTGCAGCCTCGTAGACCTGTTGTCGAACCATCAACTGCCTTGAAATGCCTTCGGAAAATGATTTCAGCAAGATGCAACAAACAAACAAGCCATGTAGTGGTCTTCCAAGCTGTGTTTTGAGCTCACGGATTACTTCATTACTCTTTCCAGTATTGACATTTGTCCCATCACAGATGACAGCTTGCAACGAATCTGTTTCTCGAATGACAGACATGACTTCCTTGGCCATATGTGCTGCTCTTCCACTTTCGGGAGAAACATGGTCATTGTAAACAGCGTCAGGAAAAGCAACTACAGAGTACTGATCTTCCTTCCCGATTCTCTGACCATCTGGGGTTTTCTTGAATGTCTGATCAATTTTTCCATCGAAACTGATGCAAATGATCTCCTTCAAATCATTTTTATGCTGTTGCAATGTGACATCTCTCCAGCATTTTCTCTGATGGCTGAGTTTACTGGGATCAACTTTATTTTCTTCACAAAGAATATTCATATCTTTCAGTGCTGCATTCACAACAGACCAGATGTCTCTATTGCTTACTTGACATCAATCAGCTACAGACTCAGCTCAGGATATAGACTAAACTGTTCTGACACTGTTCTGACTGTTTGCTTCCATCTACTTCTGCAGTATCATCATCAACATACTGATCATATTGTTCATCACAGGGATCACTTTCATCAATACCTGCTGTCATTATATCTTCATTACTTTGCTTAGAATCTCTAGTGGATTCTTCATAGAGCTTTCTTTTCATCACTCTATTTGCTGCACACTTATTTTGTGCTGTCTTCTTCCAGTCTATTCCACCAATATACATTTTTCTGCAACTATTTTGGTCAACCCAGACTGGCCACTCCTCAGGCGTTATCTTGTCTGCTCTTGTGCAATGACGCTCAGACCTCTCACGTGCATTGAAATTTTTGAAACATTTGCAACTACTAATGTCAAGTAAGGTGTCAAAGCTGGCGAGTTTCTCTATGTCAGTGTTGGAAGTCCTTTACTCGATAGCGTGGAAGTCCTTTACTCGATAGCGTGGTCAGAGGTTCTTGTAGAGAAGTCGATTATGGATTATTTAATGCAACCAGAATAAAGTCATGAGGCGTATTATCAACAAGGTGAGTTACAGGACTCTTGGGTTACTGAGTTTTATTGCACAGTTATCTTGATAGTGCTTTACAAATGAGCTTAGCGTTACAGCCAGTCTCCCCTTTCTCCTTACTCTGCCCTAACTGTGCTCTCGGGCATTATCTATCCCCTTTCTAATGTGAAGGGCTTCACTCTGCCATTATATACAGGTAGGAGAGGATGTTTGGTAAGGTAATAGTATCTGATTGATCTCCTGTGGGCTTCCACGTGTTTGAGTACATCATGGGTTTCTTGGTTGTTTGGATTACGAGGATATTTTGAGAAACATCGTATGTTAAGATTCTTGATAGTCTGGGACAACAGACTGTGTACAGATATCATGTGAAATCAGACACTACATCCTATACATTGTATATATCTACTAATGCAATATACAATATACAGTATATGAGAAGGACTTGTTGTCTAGTGTTTGGCCCTTGGCCTTTGATTGACGCTGCTACTGTGAGTCAGGCAATAGGCAGGATGCGGGTGGGGAAGGCAGCAGGTGTGTCTGGGTTGAGTGCCGAAATGTTGAAGGCCTCAGGAGATACTGGGGTGAGGTTAGTCACTGACCTGATAAATAGGATTATATATGAGTGTGTTGTCCCAGATGATTGGCTGAAAAGTGTAATTGTAAATGTGTACAAAGGAAAGGGTGATGCCCTGGAAAGGGGAAATTACAGAGGTATAAAGCTCTTAGATCAGATAATGAAAGTAATGGAGAAAGTTCTAGAAGGTATGATTAGAGAAAGAGTGAATATTGATGAGATGCAGTTAGGGTTTATGCCAGGCAGGGGGACCACTGATGCCATATTCATTGTTCGACAGCTTCAGGAAAAATATATTGGCAAGAAAAGGGAATTGTATTTTGTTTTTGTTGATTTGGAAAAGGCCTTTGACAGAGTCCCTAGAGAGGTGGTGAAGTGGGCAATGAGAAAGCTAGGGTTGGAATAATGGCTGGTTAGGGTGGTTATGGCCATGTACATGGGTGCTCGCACCCAGATAAGAGTGAATGGAGCTTTGAGTGATGAGTTTTCCGTGAATGTTGGTGTGCATCAGGGGTCAGTTTTGAGTCCCTTGTTGTTTATCATGGTGCTTGAAGCCCTCTCACGTGACTTCAGAGATGGACTCCCATGGGAGATGTTGTATACTGATGATTTGGTGTTGATTGCGGAGAATGAAAAGGAGGCAGAGGAAAGATTTAAGAAGTGGAGAGATGGTATGGGGTACAAGGGCTTAAGGGTAAATGCAGATAAAACAAAAGTGATGATATCTAGGGTTGGTGGCGGTACAATCAGAGGAGAGGGAGAGTGGCCATGTGCAGTTTGCCACAAGGGTGTGGGAAGTAATTCCATCTTGTGTAGTGTTTGTGATAAGTGGGTGCACAAGAGATGTAGTGGTATTAGAGGTAGACTGCGAGATGATGCTGATTTCATGTGTGCGGCGTGTCGGGGAGAGCAGGTGGAGATTGTTAGGCGTGAGAGGGTTGAACTTGCAGGTGAGTCTCTTGAGTGTGTGTGGGGGTTTCGTTATTTGGGAGACATGTTATGTACCGGAGGTGGGGCTGGAGTTAGCTCGGTTGCTAGGGTGAGAAGTGGTTGGAAGAAGTTCAGGGAGCTGTTGCCTCTCCTGACATTGAGAGGACTCTCCTTACGTGCTAAGGGGTCTTTGTATGTAGCATGTGTTAGGAGTGTGATGCTGTTTGGTAGTGAGACCTGGGCAGTAAAGGAAGAGGATATTCACAGGTTTAAACGTACAGAAATGACAATGATTAGGTGGATGTGCAGTGCATCCCTACGTGCAAGGCCTGGGGGGCTGGGTTTACGATGGAAGAGTTGAGAGGTAGGATGGGACTGGAATGTATTGGTGTTGTGATGAGGAGATGTAGGCTGAGGTGGTTTGGACATGTGGAGAGGATGGGGGATGATAATTGGGTACAGAGGGTGAAAGGTGTTAATATTGGGGGAGGGGTTGGGAGGGGTAGACCGAGAAAGACATGGGACGAGGTCATTAAGTGTGACTTAAGGGTTAAGGGATTGAACAGGGAGGCTGCCAGGGATCGAGCAGCGTGGAGAGCCGCCATTAGGTGACCAAGGCCGACGCATGTAAGCATGTTGAAGCCTTCAAAAACGAAACAAAACGAATGCCTATATAATATATACATATCGCTCGGTCACGTCCTCTGTCGCACCAACGACAGAAAATACCGTCATTACTATATTAATGCATATTACAATCAACTTGTGAGTTAATTAAGTGAAGTACATAATATTGTAAAAGTTATAGAATTGGGATAATGTAATCATTGTAGCTATAGAATTGTACATATACTGTATAATAGTAATATTAAAATAATACAATGGCAAGTCTACTGTAGTCAGTTATACAATATACAGTATATGAGAAGGACTTGTTGTATAATACAGATATCATGTGAAATCAGACACTACATCCTGTACATTGTTTATGAGGTATCTACTAATGCCTATATAATATCTACACTTTTGCTCACTGGATATTTCCTAAGCTCCTGTGCCTTTACTATAGGGCATTTCACACAAATAAAAACACTGGTGTAATCAATAGTTGAGATGGAAGCTTTCTTGTAAATTCCTCCTACTTCAAGTGCAACAGTTTCAGCAGAGGTTTGGGTGCTCAATGATAGATTAGTGGATTCATGTTACAAATACGCCCTTATGACATCACAGCTAGTGGGCAACTGATTTACCGAAAGACTGCATGATGAGCCGAAAACAGTCTTTCGTGCTTTCTTCTATGCCGCAACTGGCCATGACTGCAGTAAAATATGCAGACTCATACAAAACTCAAAACTGTAAACCAGTACCAGCTTGGGTATTTGGTAAAAGAAATGTAAAACAATGGGTTATCATTTATAGTGTTGCCAATCACCAGTAATCACAGAATGCTTGGAGTGTCAGTGCTATTAAAACTAAATTGAAAGTTGCTGGAGTACCACTGACTCATTTTTAAAAATACAATTAGTTCATGTGAAAACATACTATAGGGCATCAAAATAGCCATGTTTCGTTGAATTTTAAATTTTTGACCCACCATAATGGACACCTGAGTCAAGTGGCACCAGCTGCTCACATCAGGATTCAAACCATAGTGCTACTGGAGCAGAAGCTTCATAGCTAACAGTGTCAATCACTTGAAAACAGAAATCTCAGAAACAAATTTCCATAAAGATTATTTCACAGTGTTGTTACTGTTGCAATCCCTGGCTAATTTCAAGGTGATCATACTGGAGATCATGCTTAAACAATAAGATAGTGCTCTGTCACATTAAAGAGAGTTTACCCAACCATTCCATTTTTAGTACCTCCAGCATATAACATTTTACTTGGAAACCATGTTCTGTGCTGGAGGTGAGGCTGGAGCTAGCTCCGTGGCTACAGTAAGAAGGGGTTAAAAGAAGTTCAGGGGGCTGTTGCCTCTCCTGACAATGAGAGGGCTCTCCGTCCATGATTAGGGATCTGTGTGTACAGCATGTGTTAACAACCCCTTAACCGCGGGACATCACTTTCGTGACGCTCGGGTGCAATGGATCATACCGCGGGGCGTCACTTTTGTGATTTTGTGTTGTTTTGAATTCGTCCAGGCTTTCAGGTGGTGACTTGTATCATCTATCAGCACTGCCAATGTCCAACAATAGTCACAGCTTTCTCATCAGTACTCCCATCCATTGATGACAATTTAGCCATTTTCCCCCATTACAGACTCCCCTCCCTACCTTTTTTTTTTTTTTTTTTTTTTTTTAATGCATGGAAGAAGGAACCAAAGGCCACGGGCCTGCATACTGTTCCTTCCAAGAAAAAGCAAAAACAGTACAAAAGAGAGCCAAATTCAAGATCCGTTCAATTCGAGATGCCTGGACACACTGCGTTTGAAAGACTGGAGATCATAGGAAGTAGGAAATACAGTACATCCTTCAACTTTGCGAACTTTAACTTTGCGAATCACCAATTTTGCGAGGTAGTTCCAAGTCATTTATTTTTTAACATTTATGAACTTTGCGAGCGATCACACACTTTGCGAGGTCGAGTGGTGGGCAGGGTGACCAGATTTCTCTAGCATGAATACGCTAGACAGCAGCTGAAATTATGCTAGATTGGCAAAAATAATGCTAAATCTTTTGTTGCTCTTAATACGTTCGGTTTCTGCTATATTTTATGATTAATATAGTATTATTTCTACGTTTTTAACTGTATACAGTATGCACTCTTATAATTATGAAAGAAGAACATTAAAATAAATAATTACTCAGGTTCTAAAAGTTTATTTGACAAATGTTTGTGAAACATAAGCTGAAACTCTTCCTACCACACTTCACACTTAAGCACTGCAACCTACAGGAGGTACTAAGCAGTAGAGAAATGATGGGCACTGAACCTGCCGCAGCCTGAACAGACGGCATCCACAGACTCAGCTGAATAACTGACTCTAGTCAGCCACGGCGGCACCCTGGGTCCCAGCGCCTGTGGATCTGTACAGTACACGTCTACCCTCCTCCAAAGCCCGTGATTTCCTGCTCTAGGTTTGTTAAAAGTATGGACTTTCACAGTAACCATTAATCATATTATATTAAACATGTATCCTGGTCTTCAATCCAGAAACTACTGCTAGCCACGAGTGGTCAGTTATTCTAATCATGCTAAAAATTGTCCTAAGCTTATTAGATTATGCTAAAAATATGCTAGATTTGATAACATACTAAATTTTGTGCTAAACACACAATTTTCTGGAAAAATATGCTAAAATTAGCAAAATTATGCTAAATCTGGTCACCCTGACTGTGCCTCCTAGTTCGGTGTTCTGCCGCCCCCCCATGTTTGTTTACACCACAGTAGTCGCACCCAAGCCTTGCCCCGCCACCAGTCCCGTACACCACGCCAGTCTTCACATCAGTGTAAATATGCATTTTTTTCTTTTTTATGTTTGTTACCTATGATGTTTTCATAATAATATTACTGTACAATACATCAGTCCATGTTTGTTTCATTTATCATCATAAAATTAAGAGGTAGAGTCGAGAGTAAGAGTGGGAAAAAGTGCTTACCTTGGGGTGATGTCGACCAATTTACCTTTATTGCATATATTTAATTGTTTAAACTTTGCGAATTTCGATTTTGCGAGGTTTTTTGTCGACCATATTCTCGCAAAATTGGAGGAAGCACTGTACAGACAGAGGAAGACAGTTCCAGAGTTGACCAGTTGCATAAATAAAAGACTGGGAGTAACGGTTAACTCTTGCATTAGAGAGTTGGACAGAAAAGGGATGAAAGTTTGTTGCTA
>JAGKTI010036061.1:0-11138 GCA_018397915.1 Birgus latro | reverse complement strand
TGTTCACCACCACCTTTGGCTCTCCTCTCCTTTCACTGATCCACCTGGTGAACAAGCCTACATCTTTTCTATCCTTAATGACCTAGAGCAGCTTGTACAGCACCCTACCCGTATCCCTGACCGCCTTGGAGAGAGTTCCAACATACTTGACCTTTTCCTAACAACTAATCCTTCTGCTTACACTGTTCATCTTTTCTCTCCGTTGGGCTCCTCCGATCACAATCTTATTACCTTAACATGTCCAATCGCTCCAGTACGGCCTGTGGACCCTCCAAAGAAACGCCGCCTGTGGCACTTTGGAGCTGCAGATTGGGAGGCCCTCAGGCAGTACTTCTTTGATTTTCCATGGAATGATTATTGCTTCCATGGCCGGGAGCCATCTGAGTGTGCCTTGCGCGTTACGGAGGTTATTCTCTCAGGCATGGAAGCATACATTCCTTTCTCATATCCTCTGACTAATGCAAGAAAGCCTTGGTTTAATCACGCTTGTTCTAATGCTGTCCGCAACAAGGAGAGGGCCTATAAGAGGTACCGGAGCCAACCCACCCCTGAATCACACCTTTTATATATTTCTGCCCGGAATCGTGCTAAGTCTGTTCTTCGCTCTGCTAAAAACAATTTCATCCGTGCTAAATGTTCCCAACTCTCCAACTCGAATTCTTCTCGCTCCTTCTGGCACCTTGCCAAAAACCTTTCTAACAACTTTACCTCATCATCCTTCCCTCCTCTTTTCTACTCTGATGGCTCTGTAGCTATTTCTTCTACTGATAAAGCAGATCTCTTTGCTCAGACTTTCTCCTCCAATTCCACCTTAGACGATTCCGGTGCTATTCCTCCATCACTTCCCCCCTCTGACTTCCTATTGTCTGACATTAAAATTTCTTCAGCTGATGTGTTCTCTGCCATTACTGGCCTCAATACTAAAAAGGCATACGGTCCTGATGGAGTCCCTCCTGTTGTCCTCAAAAACTGTGCTTCTGTGCTTACACCCTGCCTAGGTAAACTCTTTCGCCTTTGTCTCTCAACTTGTACCTTTCCTTCTTGCTGGAAGTTTGCTCTCATTCAGCCAGTCCCAAAGAAGGGTGACCATTCCCAACCCTCTAACTATCGTCCAATTGCTTTAACATCCTGTGTATCAAAAGTTTTTGAATCAGTTCTTAACAGAAAAATTTTAAAGCATCTTTCCTGTCACAACCTTCTTTCTAATCGTCAGTATGAGTTCCGTCAGGGATGCTCCACTGGCGATCTTCTCACCTACCTTTCAGACTCCTGGTCATCCTCCTTTCGGGACTTTGGCGAAAGCTTTGCCATTGCACTTGTCATCTCTAAGGCTTTTGATCGAGTCTGGCATAAATCTTTGATTTCCAAACTGCCCTCTTACGGTTTCTATCCTTCTATCTGTGCCTTCATCTCTAGCTTCCTTTCTGGTCGTTCTATAGCTGCTGTTGTAGACGGCCATCGTTCTTCTCCTAGACCTATCAACAGTGGTGTTCCTCAGGGCTCTGTCCTATCACCAACTCTCTTTCTTTTATTCATCAATGACCTTCTAAGCTGCACATCTAACCCTATCCACTCATATGCTGATGATTCCACCCTTCACCTTTCCATTCGATTTCCGCAACATCCATCATCAGTTACTTCAGCAAACAAGGGATGAGGCTATGGCACACCTAATGTCTGACTTGGCTCATATCTCTGATTGGGGTAAAAATAATCTTGTTATTTTTAATGCATAAAAAACTCAGTTCTTTCACTTGTCAACCCGACAAAATCTTCCTCAGGATTACCCACTAATGTTTAATAATGTCCAGCTCAGTCCTGCATCATCCTTGAACATGCTAGGGGTTTCATTCTCTCGGGATTTGTCTTGGAAAGAACATATTACATCTCTTGTGAAATCTGCTTCCAAGAGATTAGGTGTACTGGGCTGACTCCGAGCTTTCTTTACCCCTGCACAGATGTTGACCTTGTACACGGGTTTTATTCGCCCGTGTATGGAGTACAACACTCATGTGTGGGGAGGCTCGCCACATGCGGTTCTTCTCGATAGGGTGGAGTCAAAGGCTTTTCGTCTCATATACTCTCCTCCTCTTACTGATTCCCTTCAACCTTTGTCTCTTCGCCGCACTGTTGCTTCTTTATCTCTCTTCTGTCGCTACTTCAATGGTCACTGTTCCTCTGAACTGTCTGCTTGCATCCCTCCACCTCTACGACAGGCACGTAGTACCCGTCTAGCAACAAACTCTCATTCCTTTTCTGTCCAGCTCTCTAATGCAAAAGTTAACCGTTACTCCCAGTCCATCATTTATGCAACTGGTCTACTCTGGAACTGTCTCCCTCTGTCTGTATTCCCTGCTTCCTATGATCTCCAGTCTTTCAAACGCAGTGTGTCCAGGCATCTCGAAATGAATGGATCTTGAATTTGGCTCTCTTTTGCATTGTTTTTACTTTTTCTTGGACGGAACAGTATTGCGGGCCCATGGCCCTTGGTTCCTTCTTCCTTGCATTAAAAAAAAAAAAAAAATCATGATTAGATTTACTGCTAACCAAAGAACCTGACATTATTGAATATTTGAAATATCTGTGTCCTATAGGAAAAAGTGATCATATGGTCATTGAGTTCCAGATGATATTAGATAATGTGGTGCGCAGAGATGAGCTTTATAGGCAGGGAAGACACAAATTTGGGAAAGCAAACTTTACAGATTTGAGAAAAAATTTTAAAAATGTGGATTGGAGGAAATTCAGAGAAGCAAGAGAGGTACACAGGAAGTGGGATATCTTTCTAGACCTCTATAATTTGGGAGTGGAAAAATATGTCCCAAGAGTAAGGAGGAAAGAAAACAGGATAAAGGAGTGGTTTAGTAGAAGGAGTATGATAGCAAAAAAATAGAGGGACATGGCATGGAGCAAATGGAGAACGAGAGGTAAGAACAGAACAAAGGATGAATATAAAAGAACTAGAAATGAATATACAAGAATACGTAGAGAGGAAGAAAGGAACTTTGAAAAAGGTATTATTGACAACTGTAGATGAACCCAAATTGTTTTATAGATTTGTTAATGGTAAATTGAGACAAAAACCAAACTGAAAGTAGAAGGAGAAGTCTATAAAGATGCAGCAATGCAAGCTGAAATAATGAACAAATGTTTCCAATCAGTTTTCACTAATGAAAGGGAGTTTGTGGAGGGGGAGGGAGTGACTAGGAATTTAGTGATAAAAGATATAAAAGTGGAAATGCAGGAAATGAATAAATTACTGGAAACTCAGGATGTAAGGAAAGCCCTAGGACCGGATGGAATCTCTAATTGGGTACTGAAAGAATGCAGAGAACAACTGGTGGATAAGATTCACAGTTTAATTTTGTGTTCTCTGGAAGAGGGGAAAGTGCCTCAATAATGGAAGAGGGCAAATGTGGTACCAATTTATAAGGGACGAAACAAGGAAGAACCCCTGAATTACAGACCAGTGTCCCTAACCAGCATGGTCGCAAAATTGTGCGAGAGAATCGTGAAAGATAGGTGGCTAAAATATCTGGAAAAGATGAATATTTTGACAGAAAGTCAGTTTGGATTCAGAAGTGGAAGGTCATGAGTTTCCAAATTGTTGAACTTTTACTCAAGAGCGATTGACATGCTACAGGAGAGAGACGGTTGGGTGGATTGTGTGTATTTAGAGTTTGAGAAAGCCTTCCCCATAAGCGCTCAATGTGGAAATTAGAGCATATAGGACTGACGGGAAACCTCCTAGAATGGATGAGAGACTTTTTGAGAGACAAACAAATGAGGAGAGTAATAAAGGACAGGACATCTAGATGGAAGAAAGTAACAATTGGTATCCCACAGGGCTTGGTGTTGGCGCCAGTAATGTTCCTGATTTTCGTAAATGATATGGTAGATCGAGTGAATAGTTATGCAAGTCTGTTTGATGATGATTCAAAGATCTTGAAGAAGGTAGAGGTTGAGGAGGACTGTAAAATGCTGCAGGACGATCTGGAGAGTATACACGATTGGAGCCGGATGTGGGAAATGAGCTTCAACGCAAAGAAAAGTAAAATATTGGAAATGGGTAAAGTACCAAGAGGCCATCACTGAATTATTTGAGCACAAAAGCGAGAGAAGAGAAAGACTTGGGAGTGCTGTCGCCAACGTCTGCGGGGGCACAGCACTTCGGTAAGGTAAGGTAAGGTCCAGGATAGTTTGTCACCAGAAAAACACATTAACAAGATTGTTAGAGAAACGTATAAACTCTTGACCAACATAAGAGTAGCATTTCATTACATGGATGAGGAGATGATGAAAAAATTGATAGTGGCCATGATCTACCCCAGGTTGGAATATGCAGCAGTAGTGTGGTCCCCACAGAAAAGGAAAGATATGAACAAGATTGAGAGAATGCAAAGAACAGCAACCAAGATGGTCCCCAGTCTGGCAGATCTGTCGTACAGAGAGAGGCTGGAAAGGCTGGATTTGCCTTCTTTAGAGGAAAAGAGAGAGAGGGGTGACATGATTGCAGTGTTCAGGACCATGATGTGAGAAGATAAAATTGATAGAGAAGATCTGTTTGTATGGGATTATAGAGTAACAAGAGGACACGGAATGAAACTGAAGAAGCCAGACTGCTTGAAGGATATCAATATAGTTTTCCTTATAGATGCATGGACCTGTGGAATAAGATCGTCCAGTCTAAAAACTTAAACGAGTTTAAAGCAAAATTTGACTTACTGGGAAACAGAGACGGAAACCCACGAGCGTAGCTCATTTCCCATATATCACAATTAGGTAAATACACACACACACACACACACACACACACACACAGATTAATTAAATATATGAAGGAGATGGACATTTTGGCGGAAAGTCAGTTTGGATTCAGAAGTGGAAGGTCGTGTGTTTCCAACTTGTTGAGCTTCTGCTCAAGGGCAATAGATGTGCTACAGGAGATAGTTGGGTGGATTGTGTGTATTTAGATTTGGAGAAAGCCTTTGACAAGGTGCCCCACAAGCGTGTAATGTGGAAATTGGAATACATGGGAGGACTGAAGAGGAACCTCTTAGAGTGGGTGAGATACTTCTTGAGAGACAGACATATGAAGACAAGATGTCTGGATGGAGGGAAGTAACAAGTGGAGTCCCACAGGGCTCAGTGTTAGCACTCGTAATGTTCCTGATTTATGTAAATGATATGGTAGATGGAATGGACAGTTATGCAAGTCTGTTTGCTGACAATGTGATGATCATGAGGAGAGTAGAAGTTGAAGAAGGCTGTAAAGTGCTGCAGAAGGACCTGGATAGGTTTCACAATTGGAGCCGCATGTGGTAAATGAACTTCAGTGCAAAAAAAAGTGTAAAATATTGGAAGTGGGTAAAAGTACCAAGAGGCCATTACTGAATTATTTGATGGGTAATGAACCAATCACAAAAGCGAGAGAAGAGAAAGAATTGAGAGTGCTTGTCCAGGATAATTTGTCACTAGAAAAACACATTAACAAGATAATGTATAATCTCATGACTAACGTAAGAGTAACATTTCATTACTTGGATGAGGAGATGATGAAAAAATTGATAGTGGCCATGATCCGCCCCATGTTGCAATATGCTGCAGTAGTGTGGTATTCATATAAAAAGAAAGATATAAACAAGATCGAGAGAATACAAAGAACAGTAATCGAGATGATCCCTAGCGTGCCAGTTCTGTTGTACAGGGAAAGACTGGAGAAACTAGACCTGCCTTCCTAAGAGGAAAGGAGAGAGAGGGCGACATGCTTACAGTGTTCAGGGCTGTGATGGATGTAGACAAGTTTGAGAGAGAAGATCTGTTTGTATGGGAGGGGAGAGTAACATGAGGACACAGAGTGAAACTATAAAAGCCAGGCTGTTTGAATGTTATCAAGGAATGTAGGTTTCAATTTAGATGT
This sequence comes from Birgus latro, assembly GCA_018397915.1. Taxonomy (NCBI): domain Eukaryota; kingdom Metazoa; phylum Arthropoda; class Malacostraca; order Decapoda; family Coenobitidae; genus Birgus; species Birgus latro. Next base: position 5,218 of record JAGKTI010036061.1, on the reverse strand, counting down.
ATAGACCTGTGGAATAGCCTGGACAAAGATGTTGTCCAGTTCAAAAGCTTAATCGAGTTCAAAGCAAATTTTAACTTTCTGAGAAACAGAGATGGGACCCCACAAGCGTAGCTCATTTCCTGTATATCACAGTTAGGTAAATACAATGAGATAAATACACACACACTTACTTCCTCTTCCTCCTCTTTACTCTTTTATTAGAGTATTTTTATACCCTTATCTTCCATACCACATTACATTATTCTCTGCCAACACTGCCTTCAGTCTCACTTTCACACTTTCTTTGGCATCCAGTTTCTTCTCTTTCTTTTCTTTGGCATCTGATCTCTATGCATTCTTTGTACATGTTCATACCATCTCAGTGTATTCTCTGTCCACCCAGTAATTTCACTCCTCACTGCTATTACTTTTTCTTCTGTTCCTTACTGCCCATAAATTTCACTATTTCTTACATCTGCCAACCTCCTTATGCATGCAGCTGTGCTCAGAAAGGTCACATTAGCAGCTTGGAACCTAGACAGCTCTCTGTCATTCACTGTCCAGGTTTCACTTTCATACAAGATTATTGGCAGTAAGACACTCTCATGCAGGGCTCTCTTAACCTCCATGCTTAAATCATACCATTCAAAATACAACCAACCTCTCCAGTTACCATTCTTCCCTGAAGTGATTTCCCTAACCTTAACCACCGTTTTGTCATATTTGCACAATACAGCTCCCAGGTACCTAAAACTGTCAGCCTCCTCAAGTATTTCATCTCCCATCTGAACCTTGCAAGTTGCTTTGCTTTTCATCTCTACCCTGTACTACCTACCAAAATCTTGCATGCTACTCTTTCCTTTCACATACCATTATCTTACTTTTTTTGATACTCACTTCTAAATTCCCTTTTGTGTAGACTCTGTCAAACTCACTCGCTGTCCTTTGCAAGTCACTCTCTTTTTATGCCATCAAAACTGCATCATCAGCATACTAGCAGGCTCTGAGACTCCAATTATTGCCATGTAGCTTAAGTTTTGCTCCTGTACCTGCTGACCTCAATTTCCTGTTTTTAACCACTCCTTATTTATTCTGTATATAGGCATACCCCAATAATTGATGAATTGAAAACTGAGTATTCCCTCTTTAAACAATACAGTACAGAATAGGGGACATACCCCAGATAACTGTCATGTTGTGCTTCTGCTTCTTCCCCCTTTTTACTATCCAGCCATCCACAATTTGAAATGCATGGGGTTCAATTCATGTATTTTCATAACTGCAAAAAGAATTCATTCATTCATTCATCATCCAATCCTACGTTGCCCCATGAGGAGCGTAGGAGCCCGGGGCTAGGCAAGTTGGTCTTGACAGTTAAGATGAGAGTTACCAGCCTCACTTATCCCTGAGTGGCATTACTTGAGCAACATACCCCAACCACCGCTCGGATATAAACCTTCACCGGCTCCATCCGATTAGAGCGCCATAATCACCCACTAATCCACCAGGCACCAAAATTTGGTTATATGGCTACCACCCGGCGTAGTAAATGGTTTCCTGGTGTACAGGAAACCATTTGGCTTCTCACTCAGTGTAGAGTCACCCACAGGCAGAAGGAAAAAGAAAGAATGATGGAGAGATTGACAGAAATGGGAGTGTAATGTCACCCATAGGCAGAAGGATGAGGAAAGAATGAAGGAAAGAAAGACAGAAGAGGATGGAAGGAATGCAGGATGGAGGAGAGGAAAGAAGCACTACATTGAGTGAATGGATGGTGAGTGCCTCCACCAACCACATGACTGCAAAAAGAAACATTGTATTTCTTCAGCTGATGTGTTTTCTGCCATCACTGGCCTCAATACTAAAAAGGCATATGGTCCTGATGGAGTCCCTCCTGTTGTCCTCAAAAACTGTTTCTGTGCTTACATCCTGCCTAGGTAAACTTTCGCCTTTGTCTGTCAACTTGTACCTTTCCTTCTTGCTGGAAGTTTGCTCTCATTCAGCCAGTCCCAAAGAAGGGTGATCATTCCCAACCCTCTAACTATCATCCAATTGCTTTAACATCCTGTGTCTCAAAAGTTTTCGAGTCAATTCTTAACAGAAAAATTTTAAAGCATCTTTCCTGTCACAACCTTCTTTCTGATCGTCAGTATGGGTTCCGTCAGGGACGCTCCACTGGCGATCTTCTCACCTACCTTTCAGACTCTTGGTCATCCTTCTTTCGGGACTATGGCGAAAGCTTTGTCATTGCACTTGACATCTCAAAGGCTTTCGATCGAGTCTGGCATAAATCTTTAATTTCCAAACTGCCCTCGTACGGTTTCAATCCTTCTATCTGTGCCTTCATCTCTAGCTTCCTTTCTGGTCGTTCTATAGCCGCTGTTGTAGACGGCCATCGTTCCTCTCCTAGACCTATCAACTGTGGTGTTCCTCAGGGCTCTGTCCTATCACCTACTCTCTTCCTTTTATTCATCAATGACCTTCTAAGCTGTACATCTAACCCTATCTACTCATATGCTGATGATTCCACCCTTCACCTTTCCATTCGGTTCCTGCAACGTCCATCTCAGCAGTTACTTCAACAAGACAGGGATGAGGCTATGGCACACCTAATGTCTGACTTGGCTCGTATCTCTGATTGGGGTAAAAATAATCTTGTTGTTTTTAATGCATCAAAAACTCAGTTCTTACACTTATCAACCCGACAAAATCTTCCTCAGGATTACCGCTAATGTTTAATAATGAACAGTTATGTCCTGCATCATCCTTGAACATGCTTGGGGTTTCATTCTCTCAGGATTTGTCTTGGAAAGAACATATTACATCTCTTGTGAAATCTGCTTCCAAGAGATTGGGTGTGCTAAGCCGATTCCGAACTATCTTTACCCCTGCTCAGTTGTTGACCTTCTACACGGGTTTTATTCGCCCGTGTATGGAGTACAACTCTCATGTGTGGGGAGGCTCCCCACATGCAGCTCTTCTCAATAGGGTGGAGTCAAAGGCTTTTCGTCTCATTAACTCTCCTTCTCTTACTGATTCCCTTCAACCTTTGTCTCTTTGCCGCTCTGTTGCATCTTTATCTCTCTTCTATCGCTACTTCAATGGTCACTGCTCTTCTGAACTGTCTGCTTGCATCCCTCCACCTCTACGACGGGCACGTAGTACCCGTCTAGCAACAAACTCTCATCCCTTTTCTGTCCAACTCTCTAATGCAAGAGTTAACCGTTACTGTCGCACCGCTGCCCAGGTGTCGTTACGGTATTTCTTGGGAATATATTCTCCCGTATTTAATAGTGAATGGTAACATGGTAAAATCCGCCTCGACACTGGCAACGCGCGACATGGGGGACTTCACTAACACGCCACTACACACATGTACTTAGAACTGGGAACTGGAAGAAGTGAAAAAATAATATGGCTTTTCTAGGCTTTAATTACAAAATAGTATTTACAAAAATCTACAAATAACTCTGAGGTAATTCCCACCTCATTTCACTTCACGTGCAAATGTGCCAAAAAACCGCACATACACGTCTACTCTTAAGTCACTTGAATACTAACACTATTTTAATAAAGCAAAGCCAGTCTTGTAAAAAATCACTAGTGCTGTTATATATATAGCACTCTTTACTCACTCATATATATGAATTTTCACTGTTACATCAGTACAAGAAAAACACATTTAAACATTAAAATCTTAACTCCTTCCGTTTCTAACTAGGAGTCCTTGTACTAGTCCCAGACGACAGACAAATAAAATAGCACTGCTAGTCGGTTGTACCCGCGGTTACACAAGCATGTACTTTTTCACTTACTACCAGTAGTGCTCTCATTGCTGACTCCTGGAACTTTACTTCTTGGCTATACAGCGATGTCTCTGCACCAGGCTACGTCGGGCTGCGTCACCTGCCTCACCGTTCACTAGGGCTCTCCTCCAGGCTCTAGTCTGAACTGAACTCTCTAGCCCTGTCTGGCCTCAAAAAGTTGCCGATGTTCGCTAGCGGCTCATGTGGCTGCGAGGTGGGTGATGACTTCACCCACTCATCCAACGCCGTCACCCACATCTCACCCGCTTCACCCGTTGCCGAGCCGGACCAGATCTGCAGACTCAGCGCACGCTCCCACGATCGGATAACGCCCAACCAGCAGTCTTGTGCATAAACAAATTGACCAACACCACCTGCACCACTCCTCTCTCTCTATCTCTTCCTCCTCCTTCCTCCAGTTATCTCTTTCTCTCAACCTCCCTTCCTTATTCCATCTCCCTATTGCCCACAGCTGTACACAGAATCCATCGAACCCCTACTCTTTCCCCCCTGTCCGCGTTTCATCCTAAACTCACGTCCGGCAGGCGGTGTCACCTGCACACCTGTCACAGCTGTGAGTCTTCTTACACCTGCCCGAGGGGATGCATGTCGGCTTCCCGACATTACTCCCAGTCCTTCATTTATGCAACTGGTCAACTCTGGAACTGTCTTCCTCTGTCTGTATTTCCTACTTCCTATGATCTCCAGTCTTTCAAATGCAGTGTGTCCAGGCATCTCGAATTGAACGGATCTTGAATTTGGCTCTCATTTGTATTGTTTTTGCTTTTTCTTGGAAGGAACAGTATGCAGGCCTGTGGCCTTTGGTTGCTTCTTCCTTGCATTTAAAAAAAAAAAAACCTTCATAATCCGAACTATATGGGGCTCTACCCTGGTTCGAATTACCGATTTTTCCACCGAATTTTCACCCCCCAAAATTGCTAAATTACCAAATTTTCACGCCCCCAAATTGCCAAGACAATACCTATTACTTGTCCTTTCAACACTAAATTAAAGAAGCATATATAAATAAATAAGTTATGACAAAAAACAATTTAGTGCATTAATATACATTTAGCCCCTTCAGTGCTGGGTGTATTTTCATTTTGTTCTTGCTGCCACCAGACAATTTTTTTCAGTGTAGGTTGGATCTGTGGAAGTGCACGGGGTTGGTACAGCCTTCGTTAGCCCCTTCAGTATGTGAGTCCAGTCCTGAGTGCCATAAAATCGGCTGGAGGAAGCGTAAATAAAGTAGAAATAGACGTCAGAGTACTGAAGTGGTTAATTGGTAGAAAATCATTCACAGAGGCAGTACAGACCGTCGGTAGCGTGTGTTGGAGATGGATTTTCACCCCCCCAAATTACAATAACAATACTTATTACTTGTTTTCTTAACACCAAAGTAAAGGAGCATATACAGTGTATAAATTAATAAA
>JAGKTI010036060.1:0-11139 GCA_018397915.1 Birgus latro | reverse complement strand
TCTCTCTCTCTCTCTCTCTCTCTCTCTCTCTCTCTCTCTCTCCCCCCTTACATTGATACCATTCATAATTTTCCCAAACCCAAACGATATTTTTTCCCCAGTTCCTGCAAGATTTTTTGATGCACAGTTTTTATTACCAACGCCAAGGAGGGTGATGTTACTGGCTGTGTTTGTCCTTGTGTCTGTCTGTTACCTGGATTAAAGGAAAACTAATTAACGGAACTGCACCAAACTGGGCCTAAAGACTTGCTACCTTGAGGGGAAGAAGTGGCTGGATTTTGAGGGAATGGGGTAAAAAGCCAGAGTCAGAAGGTGTGGTGCTGCCTTGGCGGGGGGGTATGTACTCTCTGAATGCCCTCGTTTGATGTGAATTATTCTGGGTGGCTTCCAGGGGTAAAGAAATACGATAGAGATTTTTTTTTTTTTTCCCTGTCTTTGCAGCATGCACAAATGCACATATTTTTTTTTTCACTTTATTGTTTTTTCACATCTTTTAAAGTCGAAAATTCGTAATAAAAAAAAAAAAAAAGGCCATGTATTTTGAGAGGCAGAAGGAAGCACTATCATACAAAGGTTTATTAATTATTCCCGTTGGGTTAGGAGGCTCCCTAGCACCTCTTCCTTAGTGATTTAATTTGGGATATGGCTGGTTAATATCGTTTTGTACGTTATTTATGCGGAGTATGGCGGTGCTTGAAGGATTTATGTAACAGGACAGTAAGGTGTAGTAAGCAGTATAAATCGCTCAGGAGAAGGTGTTGGGGAGCTTTATAATTGTCAGTCAGAGAGTAAGAGCATTTTGAACCCTTACGGAGCAGTAGTTGTTGACACATTGCAGTGTTAGTCTGTCAGTCACATAAGTCGCAGTGTGCTTGTTCTTTGTTTTTTTACCTTAAATTTGGCACTGGGTTGGCACTAGGTCACACAGTACAGCAGGTGTCACATGGGTTGACCTTTTTATTGAACACCTGTTTAGCTCCACCTGGGATGACCTCGTACCGAACAAAGTATTCAAGGAACAACCGTATTTACTGTCAGTAGCTTCGTCCGGCCCGCAGTAAAAACATTAATTACAACTGTCTTGTTTTAGATGTACTTTAAATAATGCTTGGAAAGTAGCAAATATCGCAAAATGTGCGTATTTTTAGGACCATAAGGGTAGTGTCATTTGGCAGCTTGTTTAATTTCAGCCTTAGGGCGAAGGCTTAATAGTTTCACTGCCACATATAATTATTTCATGTTGTTTTGCACATAAAAGAGGGCCTACTGTGCCTGTGGTGTCATGAAGGCACCAAAAACAATAAGCATGCCCTTTGCCAAGATGACTCCCTTCTCAGTTGAGCTGGCTATTGGCAGTACAAAACACTGCCATGTGATACACTTGCTTTCGGTGTTCCTCATCCAAGGTGTATTTCGCTTGGTTGTCCCCTATTATTTAAGGAAATCTTTTAGAATGTTTTACCCATACGGTACCCACTTGACGCATCCTACCAATCTCACCATATCGCCTACTCTTGTTACTGATCAAGTAAGTGAACCAGCACCGTCATTTGTCAGCATGTGTGGTAATTCAATAAGACTGAAATGAGGCCACAATCTGTAACATCAAATTATTGGCATGACATTAAATGACACACTGGGCGGTCAGGTAAGAATAACGAAGGTTCGTCCCACTCGAGCTTCATCTGCTGAGGTGAGGCAGCAACATCAGTACAGAGTGTGGCAGTCAGTCCCTGTCACTTTAACAGTTAGAGAATAAGAGTGGACTCCCAACCTCCTATGTGTGTGTGATTATGAGATGGCTGGGTGTGAGAGAAGATGGCAACACCCTTCACTTATGTTCCCCTACTCCCTTGGTCCGCTCTTTGGTGTAGACATAGCTAAGAGTTCTTAAGCTTAGACGAGCACCTTATCCATCTGATCTACTGTAATATGATTTGTATATAATGTAGGACCTCCTGGATGTGTGACATAACAGGGCACTTTGACTCGTGAATATATTAGTAAGCAAACTAGTAATGGTGAATTCCAATAACGCGATAAGAATCTTGACTTCTAATGACGAGATGGTGGCGGCCATCATCCTATCACTTGATGTAGTGCTGCCTACTTCTTCCATCAACTTTATCATTCTTTTTCTGTGTCTGCCCTCCTCTCATCGTATTTCTCCCATCTTTTTTGTCGCTTTTTATTACTCTTCTTTCCATTTTAAGTGGCTTTACATTGAGTGACAAGCCTAATGGTTTCCTGTAAGCCAGGAAACGATTTACAGCGCTGAATGGTAACCATATAACCAAACCATAAGTGTTCCCTACTTGTCAACAAGTGAATTGGTGGAGGGTTAGTGCTCCTCCCCTTGAAACAACTAACTCAAAGTCAAACGGCCACCCCTTAGGGGATTATGACGTCAGGCTATAGATAGATAGCTTCACATGATTATCCTGTGTTATGTATTCTCAGTATGACGTAGATTTTGCTGTTAGCCCCACACCACCTCTTGCTGACTAATATATCCACGATGTCACCTGCCCTGAAACGTGGCACATCAAGCAGGTTTTGAACTGTGTGATAAAACAAGTGTTGAACCACTGATCTGCCTGCACGAGACACTGCAGCGAACATTTTCTTCTCGGTTATGAAAGCCAGAATTCTCTTTTTTCACAATAATGAGGATGATGCATGAGAAAGCACAGCACACCAGCACTGAATCAAAAATACCCTTCCATGCATTTCCACTTTACAAGCAAATATGAGGTAGAACGCTTGATTACACACTCAATCCAGGAACTTGTACAATACATAAACGATGAAATAATACCTGTACTGTTCAGGGATTCAGACGTAGCACTCCTAAGCTTAAGAGGATCTGAAACCATTAACCCCTTCAGCCTGAGTACGTCACCAACAGCTTACTGACTCCGTTGAAGAAAGAGCAGTAGTGGTGAAAGCATAAATGGAAGCCGATAAATCTCTCCTCGGCTAAAGTTGTAAGCAGCAAGATGATGAAGTACATATATTAAACTGGTGAATCACTATTTATATACTGCAGTCTACCGCCCTGCTATTGCTGTTCGAACTGGAGGAGGTAGGTAGGCCTTATTAACTTCCCCACAGCTAAAGAATCATGGGGACTTGAATGAACTATCCTTGTGGTGGACCAGATCAAACCCAGGCACGTTCTCAGGCTGAAGGGGGTCAAGTGGAGCATTATATGAGCCTAAGCCCAACCCAGCAGGCTTACCAAGGGGTGTTGCCATGCTTCTCTTCATACCATAGATAAAGGGTGAGGGTGGAAGGGGTGAGGCCAGGGTAGAGGACAGGCACCCCACCACCCCCACGCCAACCACCCCCCACCACCACCTCCCTGTCGTGGTGCCATCAGTCCTTGAGGAGCGACTCTTAGCCACTATGAGCAGGGTGCAGGTGAGATCAAGAGTGTCCCCTTCCTTACCCACTGCCAATACACCCTGCCAAAACTCCAGTACACCCTGCCAAAGACCCCAGTACCCTGCCTAAAACCCAATACATCCTGCCAGAAGCCCTAGTACACCCTGCCAAAAAGCCCAATACACCCTGCCAAAAAGCCCAATACACCCTGCCAAAGACCCCAATACACCCTGCCAAAGACCCCAATACACCCTGCCAGAAACCCCAATACACCCTGCCAAAAACCCCAATACACCCTGCCAAAACCCCCAGTATACCCTGCCCAAAATCCAATACAACCTGCCAAAAACACCAATACACCCTGCCAAAAACCCAAGATACCACTCAATAGCCAGACGATGGAATGCCGATTAAGAAAGAGCTCTCGTATGGAAGGGGTTAATGAAGGCATCCAACCCCTCTAGTTCGAAATATCCCTCCTGATAAATAAATAAATAAATAAATAAATAAATAAAGCAGTAATGGAGTAAATCTGGGACCTTCAAACCCTCTGATGCGAATTTTCCACCCAGACGATTATATTCGGTTCAAGAAAATCCTCATATTTTTAGGGCTTGGTGAAGACTTTATCGAACCCATGCTGTTCAAGATAGCGTCTGAACTTGGCAGGAACATATTATTATAGCAAAGTGTTATAGGAAAATATTACAGTATTATTATAGAAGGAAGTATTGCAGTTAGGGTGTTACAGTGTCATAGAAAGGAGCGAAGTGAGGGTGTAATGGCGACTGTTTGAACTTTGAATCGCTGAGTTTAGCATCCTTATTCAAATCCTCTTGAGTGTCACAGGTCGACGGATAGCGATAGTTAAGGATAGCCAGTTGGCGAGGTGAGGAGGATCCGTTGAGTTTCATCATCATCATCATCATTATCATCATCGTCGTCGTCATCATCGTTTAGGAATCATTGAGAGAGACGTGTTGCACTATCGCTATTATTAACTATGACCATCTTCACTGTAACTGGATCTGTTCTGAAGCGCTAGAGTCCAGACCATAGATATGTTACAGTACCCGGTGGAGATTGGCGAGAAAGCAAAGTAGATGAGAAAATGGGCGAAATTAGAATGGGAATGGTGTTTACGTAATCTGCCTCTTCATGAAACTTAAATAATACATGGTCGCAGAGGGACTTGTGTGGGAAGGTCGTGTAGTAAGTTTTATTTTGACTGTCCCCTGTTGAGTTTATGCTGCTCAGATAAGACAGAACAGGGGGAGTTAGAGATTGCCGTCCTCTAACTCCCTTACCACGAGAGGTCTTTCCCAGGCTGAACGGAAGGGTGTGGAGGAAGCAAGAAAACGAAAAAAAAAAATTACGAGTGTGGCCCCAAGTCACCATATCATTGGCTGATACTGATTCCTTGCTTCTACATCCCTCACATCATTACCCTACACCCTTGCTTCATCCCTTGCTTCAGGTATACAGCAACAACACCAACACATTACAATATTTTTTACAAGTTTAAGGTGCTACAGAGGGACTCCTTCATGTGGTGGCGGTGATGTAACCAGGTGGCCCCGCTCGGTTGTATAAATGTCTCTCAGTTGCTTCCCCATCCCCCGAAGGGCAGATGGTGAACTGCAGGAAAAGCGGCAGCAGTAAATAAATAAAGTTAGCAGTAATAATGAGGAATATAATCGTGCTAAATCTAAATTGTCTGTTCACCCCCCCACCTTAGCACAAAACACTACAAGCAACACATCACCTTGCCACACCCTGCCTTCCTACACTCTGCCCCTGCCACACCAACACATCACCTTGCCACACCCTGCCTTCCTACACGCTGCCCCTGTCAGACCAACACATCGCCGTATCACACCCTGTCTTCTTACACCCTGCCCCTGCCACACCAACACATCACCTTGCCGCACCCTGCCCCTGTCCCACCCTGGCCTTGATATACCTTCTGTTGTCACACCCTTCCCTGTCACACACTGCCCCTAGCCACGCCCATACCCTACCACACACATATCTTGCCACACCCATATCCTACCACACCCTCTCCTGCCACACTCTCCCTTGCCACACCATACCCTACGACACCCTCCCCTCCATACCCTAGCCTGTCACACCCCTTCCTGTCAAACCCATCCCTGCCACACCTCCCCTGTCAAGCCCTTCACCCTGTCACACCGAAACCCTGCACATCCCTACCATGCCACCCTCTCACCCTATTCCACTACCCCTTCCGAGATAGGCTGTAAGTATCGTTAGTGTTCTGAGAGTATCGTGTTCTGTGAGTATCGTAACTGTTCTGTGGCGTTATCCCAAGAACAGATGAACAACAGACATTCTTTCCCCAACGTTGTGTTATTGTTATAGTTGGTGTGTGTGTGAGAGAGAGAGAGAGAGAGAGAGATCTTGTTCACTTTGACTATACTCTTTTCACACCAACCTGGCCTAAAATTACTCTCTCTCCATCTTAATAAGGGTTTTCGTGTTTATTCATCAGTCTTTTCTGTTCCTTGCTTGGGTCGGGGCTGGGTGATGTGCCAGTGGTGTCTGATTGCTGTTCTTGGCTGTGATGTGGCTAGTGGCTTGTACAGCAACGCCACACATCCTTCTCAGAGCATTTTTGTATGGTAGGTGGTGGCGACAATCAACCACTGACTTGATGTAGTGCTGCCTGCTTCGTCCTTCGCCTTTGTCATTCGTTTTCTGTGTCTGTCCTCCTTTCTCCCTGTTTCTTCCATCTTTCCTGTCGCTTTTTATTACTCTTCTCTCCTTTTCAGGTGGCTTTACATTGAGTGACAAGCCTAATGGTTTCCTGTAAGCCAGGAAACCATTTACAGGGCTGGGTGGTAACCATATAACCAGCCCATACTTGTTCCCTACGTGTCATCAAGTGGGTTGGCGGAGGGTTAGTGCCCCTCCCCGTAAAACAACTAACTCAGAGACAAATGGCCACCCCTTATGGGATGATGGCGTCTGGCTTTAGATAGACAGATTTTAGAAATATCGTATTCTTATGTCAGTTGGGTTATCATGTGGTTATTTATTTTCTAATTTTTTTAAACATTTTTTTTTTTTTTTAGACTCAGTTAATTTTTCATGTGTTTTGTGTTTATGCCCGTCACTTCATGCCAGTATGTGCGTATAAATATGTATATAATTATGTGGATGCACCATATATGAGTGTGTGTATGTGTGATGGAAAAGTTATAGTGTGAAATACTGTTGTGTAAATCCAGATACTGTATGTCTGTTTACAATACTGTGAGCACTTGTTGAACGCGTGTAAGTCGAGGGAAGTGAAAAAGAAACTGCTGCTACTACTACTACTGCTATTATTATTATTATTATTATTATTATTATTATTATTATTATTAACTCCATGCCTCCCCTCAGGCCCTAGAGACTGCCCTGAAGGAGGCGAAGGAGGGGGCAATGCGGGACCGGAAGCGCTATCAGTACGAGGTGGACCGCATCAAGGAAGCAGTGAGACAGAAGAACCTAGCGAGGCGGGGACAAGGCGCGCATATTGGTAGGTGGTGCACTTAATTCACCTAGTACTAACACCCAGGGGGGGGAACCTGGATGATGGAGTGGCCTTACCCATGACAGACTCAAAGGCCTTAGTTGTGATGAGCACCGTGGCTAAGTGCATCTTGGTGTATACCCCCACCTTCAACTTTTATTTACCTTCGCTAGTACAGATCCCAGATAAGTTGATTAAAAATTGTATTGAGGTAGGAATAAGGAGAAAGTTATTGTATTCCAGGGTAAGGGGATTGTGTTTTTATATGTAATTCACAAACAGTACTCGCCAGACACTGATATAATCCACCTTTTGCAGCCAAGCCCATCCGCACCGGCCCTGCAAGTCTCCTATCGCGACCCGGGGCACTGGGCATGATGGGGCGTACAGCACCAAACCAGCCCATCCCTCGCCAGTTTGTAGGTAAGTCCACAGCAGCAGGGCATCAGGTGTGGTGGTTCTGGTGTGTGATATAGTCTACTCCTTCAGCTTGACCTAAAATTCCCATCATCTTGACAGACTCTTTTAATTTGGCCACAAATTCCCATCTCTCCACCTTGAATGCTGAGTTGCAAGCTTGACACACGAATAGGATGCTAGTCATGAAGAAGTGCAGTGGAAAATGTGTAGAGCAGTACTATTACCTCTTTGAAATAAGTTGCAAAAGGATGAAAATCTGGGCCAGGTTAAGGTTAAAGGACTGTAGCGATCAGTCTTGTGCAGCATAAGAATTTCCCTTTTATTTACAGCGACATACATTTCTTCTCGGTACTAGGAACGTGTGAGCTCAACCGTACATTGTATTTATTGTGAACTTCCTTGTAAAAAGTCATGTAAATTAGTAGCTTTTTACGAGTTCTGCCCACTTCATCACAAATATATGTTTAGCTGATAGTTGTGTACTTAGCATAATATCATCTGAGAGTTATTCTAGTATCGTGTGTAATAAGTCTTGTAGTGTAATACTGTAGTCTTGTTTTCACTAATATCTCCTTGTAATGATCAGTGTAGATATTGATGATAGACACTGATATTAGAGTTGTTACTAACCCTTTCCTTCCTCCTTCCCGTTTCCAGCCTCAAGCAGTTAAAGGACAAGTAGAAAAATATAAAACAAAGAGAAATATATGTTAAAGCATCAGCAGCCGCCAACATATACCCACATCCCGCCACTAGACCATCCACTTCTGCTTTGCCCCTCAGTGTCAATACTAATGGATCCTTTATGCAGAAATACCAGTTGTGTAACCCCGGAATACCAGGTGTCCCCCCCCAGGAATACCACGTCCCCCCAGAGATAAGTAGCTGGGGAAATGGTGTTGCGTCGAAGTGGGGTGTGTTTTAGTTGTGAATTGTGAAGATGAAGGAGCCATAGCCACATACTGAAGCTGTTTTTATTGTCACAGTAACTCAGTAGGGTCCAAGTCGGGCCAGAACGGCTTTAACAATAGAGATGTTGAGTGTGTGAGCTCAGAAGTCATCCTGCTGGCTTAGATTTCCAACAGACATCTTTGGTTAGGGATATTATTTTCCTAACACTCTTTCTAACACCCTGTCGTATCCTCCTGTGTGTTAGATGGCAGTTGTGTTATTAGAAACTATATGAATGTCACTCAGGAGGATATGTAGGTATGGTGAGGAAATAAATCGCTTAAGAAGTCGTCATAAGAAATCTCCCAGCGAGAATACGGTTTGCGGTCGTATTACAAGTGGTTTTTGCAGACTTCGTAACAGATCTCCCTCTGCGATTTATTCTGCATTGTTACGCGTCAGTATGCTCTTGTATATTATTGATGCAAAATAAATGACATGCAGGAGAACGCCAAACGCAACAAGGATAATAAGTCGCTAAGAGAAAGGAGCTGCGAAATACAGTATAGCCAAATAAATAACATGCAAGAGATACGGCGAGTTACAGTAAGGATAATCAGTCGCAGAGAAAATGGAGTTACGAAGCCTGCAATACAGTTTAAATATGGCCCTTATAGAACGATTGTGGTTCTCAGATATAACTTTTTCACTACGAGAGGCGTGTCTTTAAACGTAAGAAAATTTGAGATAGAACGAAAAAAAGAAGAAGTAATGTTGCCAGTATAGTGTCAGGATATCAGTTTTCCTTGATAAATAGAAAGTTGACTGATTCTTATTACGCGGACGCCATAAATAATTCTTTTTATTACGCGGACGCCAGAAATAATGCTCTGTATTGCGCGGATGTCATAAATAATTCTTCCTTATTACACGGACGCCATGAATAATGCTTTTTATTAAGCAGACGCCATAAATAATTATCCTTTATTACGTGGACGCCAAAAACAGCTCTTTCCTTTATTACGCGGACGCTATGTATAATTCTCTGTTATTACGCAGACGCCATAAGCAAATCTTTATTTTGCGACGCCATAAATAATTCTCTTCTATTACGCGGACGCCATAAATAACATAAATAATTCTCCCTTATTACGCGGACGCCGTATATATCGCATTGCATGGCTCTTACGTTACTGTGAGAGATTGGAAGGGTTGTGTGTCAATGTGGAGTAAAAGCAGACAGTCTAGGGCCATTATCATCCTGGTGTGTGAGACTTGGTAGCACTTCTTCCTTACTAACATATTTTGAGAATGAAGCGTGAGAGCTCATGACTATTCTCATATAACCCGTCATGCAGTTTAAGGACAGTGTTCGCGTGCGGTTAGGAAGCTTACTAACAGCTCTTCCTTAGCCGGTTTATTTCTGATTCTGAAGCAGACAATAGGTTTTCCATGGGTAGTTTGGAGAATAAATCATTAAGGAAGTGGTGTTAGGGAGCCTCCTTACCCGACAAGAATATGGGCCAAAGTTCTGTCTGTCTGTCTGTCTACAACCAAACGCCATAATCCCGTAAGGGTTGGAGCCGTGTGTCTTTTAGTTAGTTGTTTTACGGGGAGAGCCACTAACCCACCGTCAACCCGCTTGTTGACACGTAGGGAACACGTATGAGTTGGTTATATGGTTACCACCCAGCGTTATAATTGGTAACCATTAGGCTTGTCATTCAACGTCACACCGCCTGAGAAGGAAAGAAGAAGAATAAAAAGTGACAGGAAATATGGGAGAAATAGGAAGAGAGGAGGGCAGACACAGAAAAAGAATGGTAAAAGTGAAGAAGGTAACACTACATCAAGTGAGTGAATGATGGTCGCCACCACCTGCCACCAGGGTCTAAAAAAAGAAAAAAAAAACGGCATTTCCTCTCTATGGTCGGGTTGTTTTGACCTAATAGACTTCAGCCACTTCCACAAATTGAATACCTAGTCATGGTGGCAAGAAAATCAACAAGTATTAGGTAACAGGTAGGAATGAGGCTCCTTGATTGAACTGACTATTAGGTAACAGGTAGGAATGAGCCTCCTTGATTAAACCGACGCTCCAGGTGCCTACACATGCCATCAACTGAATTGGAACAGGTTAGGGATCTTTGTCAACTTATGTACTGAATTTTGTGTCAGTGCTAAACAGGTCAGATTAACATGGTGGAGAATATTCAGCTCTCCAAGTAAATAAATGAATAAATAAGTGCTTAAGAAGGGGTACGAAATTTCTCATACTATGGAAAATACGAGTCAGTGTTGTATGGCTTTATATACTACTGCTGTCCTTTCATGGCGACATTGGGTATTCTTTTTCTACTCCTGTATGCAGATTGTTTATAATGTACCATGTAAGAGCACCGGCCAGTTTGTGTGTATATGATTGCAGCTTAACGGTAATATATCCACTATGTATAATTTTCTTTGACTTACTAATTCACCCTCTGTCGCTAAGTGTCCTCCAGTCATAGTTTTTCCACATTCAGTCTTTTTAGCAGTTCATGTGTTGGGCATCAGCAAAATGGATTGTGGCAAAAGTTTTACTCCTGTTGCGAGGGTATGTTTAGCCTGCGTGCTGTAATCTGTGTTAAATCTCTGTGTTGGTGATGAGAGTATAGTATCTTGCAGTGTTACGTATCACTGACATCATCCCTTGCTTACCTGCACATCATTGCCCGTGGTTTTGGTCATATACAGGGTGGTCCATACATTGCGCCGCACCTCTCATATGTTGCGTGCATGGCTCAGTCACCATTACCAGTGTCCGTCAGGTATCAGTACAAGAAAAACTGATAATCATTGTTAGCGAGAATTCTAATAAGTAAAAGTCACCTGTCACTGGCAGTATCATTTCAACATGCATG